>JAKCPI010015027.1:0-21958 GCA_023213315.1 Euborellia annulipes | reverse complement strand
TGTGAATGTCTGTGTGAGTGTAGGTGGGAAAAAAGTGTGTTTAAAAAAAAAAATTTAAAATTTGAATAAGCATACTCGATCTGCGGGATCTAGGTGGATGGACTGGTCAAATGACAAGAGAAAAAGGAAATGAATTATTAAAGGAATGATGTATGCATTTGTATAGAAATAATAAATATTCAAAATAAAATCTCTTAATAAATAATGTGATTGTGATGGAAAAAAATTTGAACGAGTTGAAAAAATAATTAACCGACCATAACGGGAAATAATATAAATATTAGATTTAAAAAAGTTAAGATTGATTTGAAGACATTGAAAGAGGGATTAAATTTTTTTAGAAATTAATCGTTAACTTTAAGAATTCATTAATAGTCTTGATTAAAAATAAATGTTTTTATCATAAAAAAACTCACCTAAATGCAAGGCGATCTGGAGGATCGAGGCGGATGGGCCAGGGAACAAACGACGAACGGGCAAGTTGAAGATTAACTCCTGAAAAAGGAAAATCATTTATTAAATTATGCTCCGAGGGAATATTTTGGAACACAAAAAAAGGATTGATTTGGTTATCTAAATACGATTGCCGATAACTAGGAAATGAGGTATGACGGCATGGCAAGAAAAATTTGGAAGAAGCAGAGAGAGTGAGAGAAAACGCTCAAGAGAGGCAAATCGAAACAAGTGGGACCACCCTTTTCCTCATGTAATAGAAAAATTAATTATTAAACGCCCACGGGGCGTGGTGTAGAGGTTAGCGTGCTAACCTCATATACCAAACGTCGCGGGTTCGGACCCCAGGCAGTCCGATGATTTTATTTAAGCCATCTGGATACCAGATGGCTTAAATAAAAATGCCTGGACCCTAATATATATAAATTCATAAATAACGGTTATCGTAAATGTCTTATATGGCCTGAGCTGCCGAAAAGACAGTGTGAATGTGTGTGTGAGTGTGAATGAGAAAAAAGTGTGAATGTTTTTAAAAAAAAAAAAAAAAAAATTATTAAATAAAAAACCTTTTTAAGAAAAAAAATTACAAAGAATATTTTTTTTTTTCCAATAAAACACGAATATTAATTAGGCCTACCTAAAATTAAAAAGACCATCAAAGGGGGTGAGTTCGTAGTTTTAAAATTGATTATTTTTTGCAACAAATAATTATTTATTTTTGAATATGAGAAATATTGTAAGAGGCCAAGTTAATTTATATTATACTAGCCGCGTCGCCCGCCTTCGGCGGCTTCGCTCCCCTGGACCCCCCCTCCAGCTGGCTCGGGCCCGCCTGCGGCGGTCCCTCGCCTTTTTTTTTTTATAAAAAAACATTCACACTTTTTTCTCATTCACACTCACACTCACACACACATTCACACTGTCTTTTCGGCAGCTCAGGCCATATAAGACATTTACGATAACCGTTATTTATGAATTTATATATATTAGGGTCCAGGCATTTTTATTTAAGCCATTCGCCTTTTCTTATTAATTATGAAAATAAAATTTTTATTATTCTATTCCAATCCAGTGCCTACTTGAGGATTTGTTTACATTCATGGAATACACAAATGAAAAGAATACATAAATATTTCTCTATACATTTCCTATGGCAGAAATCGTAACTTTAAAAATTAATAACTCAAAAAGTTATGGGAATTTTGGGATGAAAATAATTTTCTTGTAATGGTCCTCTTTATGCATAAAAAATTTCATTTCAAAATTCCAACGGGAAGTTGCCTCAATAGAGCGTGACAGACGGACAGACAGACAGATAGACGGACATTAGCGAATTATATATATAAGATAGATAGATAGATAGATAGATATTTATATAAAATATTTGAGTAGGTTGCATAGAAATATCACACAAAAACAATTTTTCAGAATGAGAAATTTTTATAAGAGAAAAATAGTAATTTAGATAGGGAAATGTAGGGGAGAGGGGGGGACATTGGGACACGAGGCACATTGGGACATTCGAATTTTAGCTCTACTAAATGTGCCCATTTTATTATAGAAAATGTTTTCTTAATAAAATGGGTACTTAATGCACCCTAACGGTCAAAGAGTACAACTCAAACTTTATATTTAGTAGAGCTAAAATTCGAATGTCCCAACGTGCCTCGTGTCCCAATGTCCCGCCCTCTCCCCTATATATAACCCTAACCACCCTCTCTAAGTTTTTATATTTTATACTTAATAAAATATAAAAATGAAATTTTAACCCTTTTATGAATTTATGAAAATGAAAAATGCAAATAATAATTATAGATTATCTAATATAAAAGGGTTAAATGGAAACAAGGGCGGATACAAGGGGGGGGGGGGGGTAAAGGGGGTAATTACCCCCCCCCCGAGATTTGAAAAAATGGGAAAAATTTTAGATACCGCGAACGGAACACGAAAATCTTTTGGTTCCGCGAACGGAACATGGCAAAAAATAATGTTCCGCAAACGACACAAGAAAAAATTTTTGGTTCCGCGGGCGAAAAAAATTTTGGGTCTCTAAAAAAAAGGTAAAATATTTTTCCGGGTGGGAAAAATTTTTTGTTCCGCGAACGGAACATAAGAAAAAATTTGGTTCCGCGAACGGCACAAGAAAAAATTTTTGGTTCCGCGAAAAACAAAATTTTTCGTAGAAAAACTTTTGAGAACAGGCCCCCCCCCCCGAAAAAAATTTCTATATACGGCCCTGGTGCTGTGCGACGAGTCACACCAGATTACCCCCCCCCCCCCGAGAAACACCTCTGGATCCGCCCTTGAATGGAAATATTATTCCAAGTTAGTACGCTAAAAGATATAAAGAGAAGTTATAGGAATTTTTAAATTTTATAGTTAAATTTTTTCATAATTCAGAAAAACAAAATATACAAAAACAAAAAAATGCTACCCACCCATTCAAAATAAACTTTTGGAAGCTGAGTCAAAAGAGAGAGAGAGAGATTTTAAAAGAGAGAGACTCTTACAAGAAAATGTAATTAATATTTGAGATATGGACTAATAAATTGAAAAAATTCAGTCAGGACTTACTAAGTAGAGAGAGTAAAAGCCTCGAAGTGCGCTGAGATGGGGATGCTCGAAGCGAGAAGGTCGACGATGAAGGGAGAAGTGGCCCTCCAGCGATAGTCACCCCTGTAAAAAATAAAATGTAATATTTTTTCTTATTATATAGAGATCTGTGTGTTTGTGTGTAGAATGAGAGTTTATACAAAGATAAAAAATAATAATATTGATAAAGGATTTTTTTAACCCTTATTTTTAAGGAAAAATTTTAATGATATTAAAGATACACCCGTTTGCACCCTCTGGTTTCAAGGTTTAAGACAAAGAATAATTTTATAAATATGCTTTAAGAAAGAAAATATAAAAATAAAATGTTAACCCTTTCTTCAAGAGAAATATGCAAATTATAAATACCTTTTAATTGTGGAGAGAGGAGGTGTGTGTGTGATGTTTGATTCTCACTGATAGAATGGCACTCGAAGAGGCACTTCGCCGAGAGATGAGTTCAATCGACTGGGCCTTTGACGCAGATGGATTTGCTCTCTTCTGAAACAAAGAAATATTTATTTTTTTTAATCCTCTTCTATCATCATATTTTAAATATTCAATAAAGATTAATTTATTAAATAATTGTTTTATTTTCCCGTAATCCTTTCTTTTCTCATGTTTAAATATAAAAGTATGTTTATCGGGTATTTAGCTTAGCTTCGAATGGGGATTTAATACAATTTAAATTAGAATTTTCCCCTCAATTCATTCAGATAACGGATTATTAAAAACTAATTTTTTTTTAGCCTACTTGATTTGTTTCTAATTTGAAAGGTATAATTCGTTTTTGTCCAATTTTCTTAAGGGTTTGTTTCTTTTTGATAATTTCTTTTTAACAAATCTTCTTTAAATCTTTAAAAAGAAAATTGAATGATTTTTTATGGAAAATTTTATAGAAAAGATGAGTATATATTCAAGTAATTTGCCCCATCCATCCCTCTTGACATATTTAATTATCAATTGATAAAGGGATGAATAATTGAGAAGTTTATTAGAAAAATTAAGATATTTCGAAATTGTTTATTCTTTAAATTAAATGATAAAGAATTTTATATTATTTATTTGAATCAGTGGCTATTTTAACCCATCACCTCCAAAAAAAAGAAAAAAAAAAAAACACCCATATTAGTACACTATATTACCGATCGAAGACAAAAAATCTTTTTATTAGATTAGATAAAAGGTAAAATACAAAGAAATCAAGTAAAAAAAAATAGTGTAAATAAAAAAAAATATTTAATATAAGCTTAGGCCTATTATGAAGTAAAAATTCTAATTTTAATTTTAATATTTCAATAGGAAAAACAAACACGGAAAATGAATAATCACAAAAAAATCTAACAGGAACGAATCCTCGTCATTTCGATCGATCATAGCGTAAAAAGAATTAAAAAGTAAAAAATGATCCGAATCGATGAAACTTATAATTAGAGGGTGCGAGTGGGGAAACTGTTTAAGAAAAGAATCCATTCAAAGAGTGAAAAAAAAATTCCATCTCTAAAAATCTCACTTGTTACTTTACGAATGACGAGAGATAAAAGTTTAAAAATTTCTATTTTCATTTATTTAATAATAATTTCTTATTAAATATTATAGGAGAACGAAATTCTCTGTTAGAAGGGTGAATGGTGACAAGGGATAGAAAGTAATACATTTGCTTAAAAGTAAAAAATTAAAAAAATAATAATAATTTTCTATTATAATTTAGTTTTTGAAGGAAAATACTGTTTTTGGGTGATTTACACCCTTTCTCACCCTCCACGTGGGGTACACGACTTCATCATAGCGTTGTACGTAAAAATTGGATAATTTTATAAGTATATTTTAAAAGAGAAAAAAAAAATTAAAAATAGAAATTTAATTCATTATGCAAATGAGATATGAAAAGATTAATTACCTTAATAAAAAGATGAACAGTCGGAGAGTAACGAGTTTGGGGGATGAACGTTTTATTTGCACACACAATATAAAAAAAACTAAACACACGAGAGAGAGAGAGAGAGAGAGGATCCGAAATGACTGACTCATGCATGGCTCGGCTCTAATACAACTAAAGAGCCTGACAGGCAGGCAACAAGCAACCAAGCATCGATCGATAGAGAAATAGCATTGCCCAAGAATAAAAATTGTCAAATAAATTCTCTATTTATAAAAATTCCATTCACTTGCAAACTAACGGGGTTTTATTCTGTTGGGAATAAATTCGAAATTAAATAACTATTAAAAGACTCACTTCATTTATTCACCCTTAAAGCTCACCCCAGTGTTATTTTTTGTATTTATTTATTTATTAGGGATAAATTCGAAGTGAAATAATTTTTATAAGATATATTATCAATAAAAATTTTTTAAGCGTTATTTTTTAAATTTTTTGTATAATTTCTATAGCTAACTGTTAATTTAATTTGTAAAATTGATTGTTTTAATTATTTTTTATTTTTAAAATGAAAATCGAATGATTTTAATGGAAATTTTTTTATAGAAAAGAACTAGATGAATATATAGGCCTATATAAAAATAATTTTCCTCCTACATCCCCCTCGGCATAATCAATAATTAATTGACAAGGGATGAAGAATTGAGAGGTTTGTTGGACTAATTAAGAAATTTTTATATTTTTCTCTATTCTATTGGGGATTTTACATAATTGATTTGTTTCAATAGCTAATTTAACCCACCTCCGCCAGAACCACCCCTATTTCTACATTAAATAACCAACCAAAGAGAAAAAATATTTTTTTTAGATTAGACAAAAAGAAAACATATCTTACCCATTAGAAACAAATCAAGTTGGTAGTTAAAAAAAAAAACTATTTTGGTTTAATTTTGAAAAATATTTAAATTGAATTGAACGATTGTTCTCAGCGGCGCTAGTGGGGGTAATTAAACATTTACGAATAAAAAGAATTTAATCATTGCCCTCCCATTCATTTCTATAGTCCCAATATAAAAAGCAGAGAATTTTTTACTTTCTTTTACCCTATATATAGAGAGAAAGTATTGGATTCATGTCTAAAATTCGATGTCGAGTTTTTGATCGATCTTCACGTTTTGAGATTCCCTGAATTCAAAAAAAGTGGTTTTCGCGACATGGTCTGTCTGTCTGTGTGTGTGTGTTGTGTGTCTGTGAACAAAATATCTCAGGAACTAAAAGAACTACGAGGTTGAAATTTTATATTTACGTTAGACACATCCCCAAGAAGCGAAAATATGCTTTTGAACTATATTGAGGAGGCTTTTGAGGAATATTTTTTATATTATCTAATATACAAGGGTTAATTAGAAATATTATTCCATGTTAGTACACTAAAAAATATAAAGACAAGTTATAGGAATTCTATAGTTTAATTTTTTCATAATCCAATATACAAAAAAAAAATGCTACCCACCCATTCAAAATAAACTTTTGGAAGCTGAGTCAAAAGAGAGAGAGAGAGATTTTAAAAGAGAGAGAGACTCTTACAAGAAAATGTAATTAATATTTGAGATATGGACTAATAAATTGAAAAAACTTGATTGTCAAGACTTACCTACTGCTGAGAGAGATCCTCGGAATATATAACAAAGAGTATACGTGTTGAGATTTCGCTTCTTTTTGATGCTCCCTCATTCGCATGTTGATTTGTTTTAGCGACTTGGACTCGTTGCCATGAGACACAGGAAGAGATGCTGTAACAAAAGAAAATATAATTAATTAAATAGGCCCTATATTCTAATTAAATATCCATTTATTTTCTAATTTAAATAATGTATCTTAAATTAATAATTTATCATCAATTATGACAATTTATATTGAATTGAATTAAAAAGAGTTTATTTTAACCCACATTTCCTTTCCTAATTACTTGAAGAAATATTATAAATACAAGTTGATTATATCTTAGCTCTGGGGGGCGGCACACCCTGGTTCCAAATCCCAAAAACGTGGCCAAAAGTCCAAAAATAAGGTTTCAATTTGGGGACTTTTAACCCCCTAAATAGTTTTATTAATATATTTACGATTAGGAACGACCGTTTTTGAGAGTCATGCACTTATCTGGCTCTCAAAATCTATCTGAGCGTTTTTGACAACAATCGGGAGCTCTCTCCGAACGCAAATAAGCATCCTTTTCTATCGCTCTCCATTTCCTTGTGCTTTTGGTTATTTTAATTTCGACAAATGGAATCAACGACGACTGAAAGTAAGTAAATTTCAACAATGTAAAAAAATGCAATAAATTTTGATAGTTAAATAATAGGAGCATTTCCAAATAACGTCTTATTTTTTTCCATTTCAGAAATCGCAAAAATTCAAAAGTCAAAAAGTAAAAAGTCCCACGACATCCCACTCTCAAACAACTTTTCCTGCCTTTTGTAATCCTTCTTCATTAATAATATTAAAAAATTAGCTGCCCCGACTTGCACATTTTTTTTTTAATCAATTTTTTTCGCGGCAGTGCATAAATTCGCTATCAGGCTCGCATTGCACGCTTTCTTTATGGTTGATTCCAGTGACGGCGCACAGTGGGCTGAAATCGAAAAAAAAGCGGCCATAATTATCTTTTTTTGGGCGGATTTTTACAAAATTAAAACTATACATACAGAATCATATGTTCTTCTATACCCTTCAATATTTTCATATTTTACGGAAAGGGGTTGAAATTACCCCTTGACAAAGTTGAAAAAAAAATTATGATGTGTGAAATATAAAATAAAACTCATGTCAAAAAATCAAAAAAAATATGCGTTTTACAAAAATGACATTTATTTTTACAAAAAACATACCTGGGGTGAACTACCCCTTACTGAAGGAGCAAAAAAATATTTTTTTTTTTTGATAATTACAAGCAATATGTCTTTATATACATTTTAATGGATGCTGATTCCAAAGATGTCATCTATTTTTACTAAAAACATACATGGGGTGAACAACCCCTTACTCAAGGTGTTAAAAAAATTTTTGCTCTGATAATTACAAGCAATATGTCTTTATATACATTTTAAAGGTCACTGGTTACAAAAATGTCATTTATTTTTACAAAATATATAGATAGGGTAACTACCCCTTACTGAAGGGAGCAACAAAATATTATTTTTTTTTTTTGCAATTACAAGCAATATGTTTTTATATATATTTTAAAGGTCACTCGTTACAAATATGTCATTTATTTTTGCAAAATATATAGATGGGGTAAACTACCCCTTACTCAAAGGGTCAAAAAATAATTTTTTTGATATAAGCTTATACAAGCAATACGTCTTTATATACATTTTAATGGATTGCTGATTACAAAGATGACTTATTTTCTCTTCCCTCAACATTGGGGCAGGGGGGAGGGGGCTCGAGCCCCTTGGGCCCCTTGGAGTCAGCTTCTATGCCTCGGTCATTATACTTAAATAAAAATTATTTGCTAAAAAATAAATATCATTACTATAATATAAAGCTCTAGCCACTAACTTCTGTTTTATGTTCCTGTTTACCACTCTCTCTTGCTGATTGGCCAGAGACAAAGTAAGTGGAGTCAGTGAAGGAAATTTAAAACTTTAAAATTTTGCGCCGAAGTCGAGCAATTGCAAAATTTCCAAACAGTGAGCAAGAATAAATTTGATGCATTTGCTCATCGAAGGCATGTAAGGGGGTCCATGGGGGCTTTACCACTTGAATACAAAAATAATATAGTTATTTCAATAATATTAATAAGAATATGAACAAGAAAAGATACAATTTTCAAATATTGGATATTTCCTTTTCATAGATTATTTTTTCAAAAGATTACAAAATCTGAGCCCCCACCATAAAATTTTATGGTCATTCTAATAATAGCCTGATTTTATTTTGTCCGTCAGCCCTTTGTCACGTTTCAATATTATCTGTAAAGCAGAGAGAAGTTCATATGGTTTGAGGGAAATCATTTGTTTTTCTGCCGATTTAATTATAAAAAAATTAATAAAAATTCGGCGGGCAAATTCGGGCAAAAAGTGTCGATGCAATCATGTTCTACATGTATTCTAGTTTCAGAATCTATTGAGTTTGTTAGGGATCCGCATGGATCCCATATACTTTTTTGAAATTGAAAAAAATTTATATTGCTTTTTTTTTACTTACAAAAAAAATTTATTTAAAAATAAATAACTGAAATACAAGAAAAACAAAAATATTTTCAGAAAGAAGATTAATTTATCTATGATTCAAAAAAAAATTCATTAAAATTGGATCAATATTAATACATGAAAAAAATTCCTGAATATCGACTTAAAACGCAAAGAAAAGTTAATAAGTTTTCTTGCCCACTTTGGCGCTCTATAACTCTGGTTTGGGTTGGGTAAAAAAAAATGAATTATTGTCCTGAGGTCCACATATAGTCTATTATTGGTGTGGAAAACGTTGTTTTTATATTTTGAAGTTCATTTTTTCGAATTATGGCCGCTTTTTTCCTATTTCAGCCCACTGTGCGGCGCTAGCTTATTCTCAGTGGGGGGGCAGGAGTGGGGCAAACTTATCAACAGGGGGGGCAGTCAATAAATATATAGGCTACATCAACAGAGAAACAAAAAATCTGGTGTGACTCGTGGCACCAGATTTTTTGTGTGACCTTAGGAACCGACAGAAGTTTCGGATTCGGCCAGTTTCGACCAAATTTCAGCCGAAACTTCGTCCTCCCCGAAACCTGAGTTTGAAAAGATGGGATTATGCTCGTATACTAAAAAAAAAAAACGTCGAGTGAAATTCGCACTTGAAAAAAAAGGTCAAATGATTTTCGCAAGAGGGAAAAATGAAAATTTTACTAAAAATAAAAGATGAATTTTGTATAGGAAATTTTAAGAAAAAAGTTTAAAACAAGTTTCGATTTCGGTCGAAACTAAAATTGAAGCCAAAATTCGGATTCGGCTGAAAATCTTGTTTCGGTTGGACTCTAGTGGACAATGGCGTATATTTAGTTTCCAACAGTATGGAACATTAGAATTCAAGATGTAAATTTAATAAATATGATAAAATGTTACTCTGGCAACCATTGCTCCTATCTTTCCTATAAAGTACAAGAGTAAAGTGTGCTTCAAAAGATTCCAAGGGCAATATACATTTTAATGAGGATCTAAAAAATGTCAGACCACCAGCCGTACAGGGAAATATTTTCACTTTTGGTTGGCTGGCTTCCTATCTCCTGAGCAGGGCCGCAGACAGACTTGACGGGCCCCGGGGCCACTTACTAATACAGCCCCCCTCCCCCACAAAAATTTAAAAAAAAATTTAGAACTTAGGTAAAAGGCTATTGTGGCCTTCATGCCAACAATTTTTTACACAGTTTTTGACACAACCATTGAAAAAAAAGAGTTACAATAATTTATCGAGGCCCGACCCGGACAGAGGTTTTCCGGGGGAATCTGGGGGTATGGAAAATTTTTGAAAATTAGCCACTGAAATCTGCGTTTTTAGCTATCCTGAGTCGTGAAAAGATGATTGAAACTTGATTTAAAGGGCCCGGGGCCCCTGAGAAAAAAAATTTCAAGAAAATGTTTTTTTCTAATTTAAATTTTAAGATTTGAGCTTAAAGGGCCCGGGCCCTCTGAGGGAAAAAATTTCAAGAAAATGTTTTTTTCTAATTGAAATTTTAAGATAAATATTGAGCTTTAAGGGCCCGGGCCCTCTGAAGGAAAAAAATTTCAAGAAATGATTTTTTTTAATTGAAATTTTAACCATGAAAATTAATTTTTATTAGAATTTTTAGGTTGGAGCGCAATGGGCCCGGGCCCCCTCGGAGGACCCGGGCCCCGGGGATATAGCCCCCCTGCCCCCCCCCCCTGTCTGCGGCCCTGCTCCTGAGAAATATGAAAGCCCAGAAATTTTTCTGAAAGATATTGGCTATGCGCAGAATTTCTCAAAATCAGTATCAATTTCTTCTGAATCAGTTGAGCTTGATTCATAGGTGGTGGATTTACATTTGTACCCGAAGAAGAAAATTTTTTTTAGATTGGGGCTCAATAAAGTTTTTTTTTTTTAATTTAGGTCTTTTTCGGCATCGAAGGCCATTTAGACCCCGTCTCTATTTATTTCAATTCGATTGGTAAAGTTATCGGATATTTTTTTTCTTTTCGATGACATTTTACTGGCACAAAAGAAAGATATTTACTTGACAAAAACTTGAGACTAACCAGAGAGTAACTAAATTTATTTATTAAAATAAAGAATTTAAAAAAATAATCTTTCTTTTTTACATTGAAATAAAAAGCTTAAAACTTAAATTACATTTTTTTTAGGAAAAGTGAATAATTTTAGAAATTTTTTTATTTTGTTTTCGAGCTGATTGGGGGGGCATCCAGGGGGGCAGAGATCCTTACCGGGGGGCGCATGCCCCCCTAGCCCCCCCGTAGCGCCGTCACTGGTTGATTCAAAATGATTTTATTCATTTTAAATATAAATCCTAGCGCTTTATATTATGGTTTTCCTACTGGGCAGGGGACCGCGCCCCCTGGACCTCCTTGCTCGCTTTCGGTGAGCAAATGCATCAAATTTAATCTTGCTCACTGTTTGGAAATTTTGCAATTTCTTGCCTTCGGCAAAATTTTAAATTTTTAAATTTCACTGACTGACTCCACTTCCTCCTCGGCGATCTCGGAAACCACCCAATACCAATTTTTATTGAAATCGAATTATTTTTTTTAAGTTCCACATATTGGCAACGCCATATTTTTTTTTTTTTTTTTTTTTTTTTTAATAAATAATATCAAATTCGAAATAAGCGATCTCAAAAACCTGTGGATATTGAATTTCAGAGAGATTAAATAACGTTTTCGACTTATGACCACGTTTTCGTGATTTGGAACCAATCTGCGGCGTCTCGTACGCGTTTAGTAGTTTTTCCCATAAACTAAAACGCCAATTATTAAAAAAAAATTTTGAATTTGCTTCTCCGATCTGCCCTCTCTGAATTTCGCCAATCAGCGCTATCCCTGAGGCATTCCTGATGGGTTCACACATCGGACACCGGTTTAAGGACTTTATATATAAGTATGATAGGGTCGCAGACAGACTTGACGGGCCCGGGCTACTTAATAGTTCGTTGCCCACCCTCCCCCACCGTTAAAGGTTTTTTTAGTATGTAAAAGGCTATTGTGGCCTTCATGCCAACAATTTTTTACACAGTTTTTGACACAATTTTTGAAACAGTTATACATAGCTTACAATATTTATTTCCCTGGTAAATAAAAAAGTTATTTAAAAATTTTTGGAGGGTGTATCCGGGGAAGGGAGAACAAGTTCCAAAAAACTCTAAGAAAATATCTACTCTTAAAATAAGTAAAATAAATTCCTGAGTTCATAGAGCCACCCCATGAATTAAATGAACATTTCTTATTATTTTTAAAGATTGCAGTGGAGAGTTTTTTATATTGAAAATTAAACACTTACAAAGTCGAACGTTTTCAGAAAAAGACGATGTCTAAGTTGAGATATTCTTGTTTTATCGGCCT
This sequence comes from Euborellia annulipes, assembly GCA_023213315.1. Classification (NCBI taxonomy): domain Eukaryota; kingdom Metazoa; phylum Arthropoda; class Insecta; order Dermaptera; family Anisolabididae; genus Euborellia; species Euborellia annulipes. Next base: position 9,463 of record JAKCPI010015027.1, on the reverse strand, counting down.
GTTCCTTTTGATAATGCATTCCATATGAACCTTCCAGCAAATAATCTCTTGATTATCGGCAGAGGCGTACCGAGGCAGTTGGGGGCCTGGGGCGGCACTAGAAGAGGGGGGCCTAATATTGAATTTTTTTTGGGGGGTGCTCATCTTTAAATATCCTTCTCCATACACAAAAATATTTTTAAAATATCGTATATCCCTGAACCCCAAGGGCTCCGGGGCCTCTCAAAGAGAAATTTTCATTAAATTTTGTTCTTACTTGAGCCCTGAGGGCCCTGGGGCCTCTCAAAGGGAAATTTTCATTAAATTGCTTTTTTTTATCTAAATTTTTCTGTTTTTACTTGAGCCCTGAGGGCCCCGGGGCCTCTCAAAGGGAAATTTTCATTAAATTTTGTTTTTTTTTATCTAAATTTTTCCGTTTTTACTTGAGCCCTGAGGGCCCCGGGGCCTCTCAAAGGGAAATTTTCATTAAATTTTGCTTTTTTTTTATCTAAATTTTTCCGTTTTTACTTGAGCCCTGAGGGCCCCGGGCCTCTCAAAGGGAAATTTTCATTAAATTGCTTTTTTTTATCTAAATTTTTCTGTTTTTACTTGAGCCCTGAGGGCCCCGGGGCCTCTCAAAGGGAAATTTTCATTAAATTGCTTTTTTTTATCTAAATTTTTCCGTTTTTACTTGAGCCCTGAGGGCCCCGGGGCCTCTCAAAGGGAAATTTTCATTAAATTGCTTTTTTTTATCTAAATTTTTCCGTTTTTACTTGAGCCCTGAGGGCCCCGGGGCCTCTCAAAGGGAAATTTTCATTAAATTGCTTTTTTTTATCTAAATTTTTCTGTTTTTACTTGAGCCCTGAGGGCCCCGGGGCCTCTCAAAGGGAAATTTTCATTAAATTGCTTTTTTTTTATCTAAATTTTTCCGTTTTTACTTGAGCCCTGAGGGCCCCGGGGCCTCTCAAAGGGAAATTTTCATTAAATTTTGTTTTTTTTTTATCTAAATTTTTCTGTTTTTACTTGAGCCCTGAGGGCCCCGGGGCCTCTCAAAGGGAAATTTTCATTAAATTTTGCTTTTTTTTTATCTAAATTTTTCCGTTTTTACTTGAGCCCTGAGGGCCCCGGGGCCTCTCAAAGGGAAATTTTCATTAAATTTTGCTTTTTTTATCTAAATTTTTCTGTTTTTACTTGAGCCCTGAGGGCCCCGGGGCCTCTCAAAGGGAAATTTTCATTAAATTTTGCTTTTTTGACGTGACAACGTCTTACAAATCATGTTAGAGGGGCATGCACGAAAAAGTTTATCAGCTTGAATAACTCCTCTGTCTTAAGAGGTATAATTATGGGGAATATACGGTTAGAAAGAATGAGTTTTCAGCTAAAGATTTCACCATTTATTTTTTTCCTATCATTTAATTTTACCGCGCTGCGGTAAATTCTAATTTGAAAGTTTAAACCCCTGTAGATTCCGAACGGCTAATCAGATCAGACTAAATGGGATGTCATTTGGTGCAGAAAGAAACCCCTCTAATAGAATAAATAAAAAAATCCCGAGTAATTAACTCCAAAATTAGTTTTTTCCTCGAAAAACCTCATTTTTTAGGCAAAAAAATATCGAAAAATAGCCCTATTTGTGCAACGCCTAGCGACTTGACCATAAAAGCTACATAAAATCTAAATATAGTTTTAGAAAGAGTGGTTCAATACCCCGGGGTGTTTTTTTCTTTTTTTTGATATGACGTCATTTTACCGCATGAGAGCACTCAGCGGGATTTCGTTTTTCGAAAATTTAAACCTCTATAGATTCCGAACGGCTAATCAGATCAGACTAAATGAGATGTCATTTGGTGCAGAAAGATAACCTCTAATAGAATAAATAAAAAAATCCCGAGTAATTAACTCCAAAATTAGTTTTTTCCTCGAAAAACCTCATTTTTTAAGCATAAGTCGCCCTTAATGGATAAAAGTTTGGCCACACCTGTCATATATTGTTTCAATGAAAATGTTTGAACATGTTTATTTATGAAAACAAACTACTAGTAAAAAAAAAAAAACAATACTTTCTCTTTTTATATTTCAATATAGGCAAGAGAAAAAAAAATTTTTTGAAGTCAAGCAAAAGACGTTGTCACGTTCAAAAGCCACCGGCTGTGTAGAAGACACAGCCAACACCTAATTTTTTTATCTAAATTTTTCCGTTTTTACTTGAGCCCTGAGGGCCCCGGGGCCTCTCAAAGGGAAATTTTCATTAAATTTTGCTTTTTTTTTATCTAAATTTTTCCGTTTTTACTTGAGCCCTGAGGGCCCCGGGGCCTCTCAAAGGGAAATTTTCATTAAATTTTGCTTTTTTTTTTATCTAAATTTTTCCGTTTTTACTTGAGCCCTGAGGGCCCCGGGGCCTCTCAAAGGGAAATTTTCATTAAATTTTGCTTTTTTTTATCTAAATTTTTCCATTTTTACTTGAGCCCTGAGGGCCCCGGGGCCTCTCAAAGGGAAATTTTCATTAAATTTTGTTTTTTTTTTATCTAAATTTTTCCGTTTTTACTTGAGCCCTGAGGGCCCCGGGGCCTCTCAAAGGGAAATTTTCATTAAATTTTTTTTTTTATAAATATATGGGGGCCTATTTCGGCTCGGGGGCCTGGGGCGGACCGCCCCCCACGCCCCCCCTCGGTACGCCACTGATTATCGGGAGATTTTCACTCTTCGGCACTCCTTCGTTAACTGCCGCTGAGTTGTCCCTTTTAGTCTGAAAAATATATAAAACAAAGAATATATTTAAAAATGTAGTTTTTTTGAATAAATTATTATGGTAGTGTTGATTAAATTAATGATTCAACTATCCAAGGTTTGTGTCTTAATTTTAATTAAAAATTATATACTGTAATTATATTTTCCTGTCAACGAACCAAATAAGTAAAAGGCATTCTAACATAAGAATTCGTAACTAAATAAGTTATTTTCCCATTTTTTTTTATTTGCAGACTCTAATGATTTTATTTAAAAAATATCTAATTATAAAAATTGAAAAAATTTAATTATTCATATTTATTTTAATAGTAATGAGAAAAATTTTTCTTTTTTAAATTATTATTATTTAAGTTTACAGGATTGACTCGAGTCAAAGACGTTAAGAAATTCTATTTAGTAAAGTGAAAATTAACAACGTTGATTTACCTCTTTTATGTAGGTGCATTTCCGTATGATTTATCCATCCATCCCTCGTGATGCCGAATTTCTTATCAGGAGATCCTGGAACAAAGATTTTAATTATTTGTCATTTCTATTAAAATATTAAATATATTTGCCATATCATTTCTTATCTTTTTTCTTGATTTAAACTACTGTATAAAAAAAAATTTTCTTTTGTTAATAGAAAAATAATTTTAATTAATGAAAGGTATTAGAAAATCATACTGTATGAGTTATGAATTGAATAATGAAATTTTTTGATACAATAAGAAATTTGGCTTTAATTTTAATTAAAAATAAAATTGGTACCCAAAATTTGTCATTTTTTTATTCTTGGATCATTTTTCTTGTTATATAAACATGAGAGCTACTAATTATTAAAATTATTAGAAAAATATATTTAACTCACCAGATGGAAACGCGATGGATTTTATGAGGTTCTTCCCTTCACAGCCACCCTGCCCACACCTCTCGGCAGGTTCCGAGTCATCCCTCATTTTGCTTTGTGCTATGGGGTGTTTCTTCCCTTTCCTACCAAAATCGTTGATTTTGCGCAAGCTGGTTTCGAACTCCCCTGTAAAAAATAAAAATTATTTTTTTTCTTATTAAATATGATTCATGTGTTTGTGTGTAGAAAAAAAGAGTTTACAAAAATATAAAAAATAATATTGATAAACGATTTTTTTACACTTATATTTAAGGAAAAATATTAATGATATTAAAGATGTACACCCTATTACACCCTCTGGTTTCAAGTTTTTAGACAAAAGATAATTTTATAAATATTTAAATAAAACTAAAATGTTAACCCTTTATGCAAGTGAAATATGCATATTATAAATACCCTTTAATTGTGTTGAGAGTAGGTGTGTGAGACGTTTTATTCTCCCTAATAGAATCGCACTCGAAGAGAGGCACTTTGCAGAGAGATGAGTTCAATCGACTGGGCCTTTGACGCAGATGGATTTGCTCTCTTCTGAAACAAAGAAATTGTTTGTTTTTTTTAATCGTCTTCTATCATTATATTTTAAATATTCAATAAAGATTATGATTAAATAATTGTTTTATTTTCCCGTAATCCTTTCCTTTCTCATGTTTAAATATAAAAGTATATTAGTATGCTTATCGGATATTTAGCTTAGCTTCAAATGGGGAATTAATACAATTTTAATTGGAATTTTTCCCTCAATTCATTCAGATAATGGAATATTTGAAAATAATTTTTTTAATTAAGTACTTGATTTGTTTCTAATTTCTTTCTATAAAAAAAAAAAATTGAGTGATTTTTATGGAAAATTTTATAGAAAATAGATAAATATAAATTTATATTCAAGCCCCATCCAACCCTCTCGACATATTTTATTAATTGATAAGGGATGAAGAATGGAGAAGTTTTTTTAGAAAAATTAAGATATTTTGAAATAGTTTTTTCTTTAAATTAAATGATAAAGAATTTTATATAATTTATTTCATTCAATGGCTATTTTAACCCATCTCCAAAAAAACCACCCCTATTACTACATTACATTACCGATAAAAGAGAGAGAGAGAGAGAGAGAGAGCGGTTTTTAAAGAGAGAGAGCTTTACAAGAAAATGTAATTAATATTTGTGATATGGCCAAGGGCGGATACAAGGGGAAAGAAAGGGGGTGGAGAGATTAGAAAAATTTAGATATTTTGAAATAATGTATTTCTTCAAATTAAATGATTTTGAAAATTAATACTTATATAATTTAATTTGAATCTAGTTCTGGCAAACAAGTACAGAATGCACCTTTAAGTTACCGAAATTGAGAAAAAATTGTGTGCTGTGCGACCAGTCACACCAGATTACCCCCCCCCCCCCCGAGAAACACCTCTGGATCCGCCCTTGATTTTAACCCATCGCCTCCAAAAAAAAAAAGAAAAAAAAACACCCATAGGCACTACATTACCGATCGAAGAGAAAATTCATTCATCATTTTTATTAGATTAGACAAAAAGTACTTTCAAATTAAAAGCAAATCAAGTACGTAGCTAGTTAAAAAAAAATTATTTTTTATATACTGTAGATAAAAAAAAAATATTTAATATATTATCTGAATGAATTGAAGTAAAGATTCTAATTTTAATTATAATATTTCAAGAGGAGACGATAAACAAACAAACCCATAGCACGGAAAATGAATAAACACAGAAAATAGAAAAAATTTTAAAGGGAACGCATCCTCGTCATTTCGATTGATCATAGCGTAAAAAAAAAAAATTAAAAAAAAAATCGTCCGAATTGATGAAATTTAACAATTTCTATTTTCATTTATTTAATAATATTTTATTAAATATTATAGGAGAACTAAATTCTCAGTTAGAAGGGTGGAGGGTGGGTGACAAGGGATAGAAAGTAATAAATCATTTGCTTAAAAGAAAAAAAAAAATAATAATAATAATTTTCTATTAAAATTTAGTTTTTGAAGAAAAATACTGTTTTGTTTATTAGAAGGGGTGATTTGCACCCTTTCTCACCCTCCACGTGGGGTACACGACTTCATCATAGCGTTGTATTTAAAAATTGGATAATTTTATAAGTATATTTTAAGAGAGAAAAAAAAAAATTGAAAATAGAAATTTAATTCATTATGCAAATGAGATATGAAAAGATTAATTACCTTAATAAAAAGATGAACAGTCTGAGAGTAACGAGTTTGGGGGATGAACGTCTTATTTGCACACACAATATAAAAGCAACTAAACACACGAAAGAGAGAGAGAGAGAGAGAGGGGATCCCAAATGAGTGAGTCGTGTCTCGTCTCGAATTCAACTGACAGACAGGCAACAAGCCACCAAGCATCCATCGATCGATAGACAAACAGCATTGCTCAGAGGAGCGCCCAAAAAAAAATAAATTCTCTATTTATAAAAATTCCATTCACTTGCAAACTAACGGGGTTTTATCAGTTGGGAATAAATTCGAAATTAAATAACTATTAAAAGACTCCCTTTATTTACCCACCCTTAAAACTTACCCCTAAATAAATAAAAAACTTTCAAGTGTTATTTTTTGTATTTATTTATTTATTAGGGATAAATTCGAAGTGAAATAATTTTTATGAGATTCAATTTATTTACCCACCCCCATTATCAATAAATAAAAATTTTTTAAGCGTTATTTTCTGAATTTTTCGTATAATTTCTATAGATTTTATTAAATAATTGTTTTATTTTCCCGTAATCCTTTCTTTTCCCATGTTTAAATATAAAAGTATATTAGTATATTTATCGGGAGAGTATTTAAATTTGCTTCAAATGGGGAATTAATAAATTTTAATTAGAATTTGTACCTCAATTCATTCAGATAAGGGATTATTAAAAAATATTTTTTTTCTTTTTTTTAATTAAGTAGCCTACTTAATTCGTTTCTAATTTGAAAGGTATAATTCGTTTTTGTCCAATTTTCTTAAGGGTTTGTTTCTTTAGGACAATTTTTTTTATTTTAACAAATCTTTCTATTTAAAAAACAAATTGAGTGATTTTTATGGAAAATTTTATAAAAAAGAATAAATGATTATATATTCAAGTAATTTACCCCCTCCATCCCTCTTGGGGGATTAATTAATTATTAAAGGGATGAACAATTGAGAAGTTTATTAGAAAAATTAGATATTTTGAAATTGTCTTTCTTCAAATTAAATGATAAAGAATTTTATATAATTTATTTGAATCAGTGGCTATTTTAAGTCAACACGTCAAAAAAAAAAAAAAAAAAAAAAAAACGCCCCTATTACTACATTTTTTTTATATACTGTAAATAAAAAAAAAAATATTCTGAATGAATTGAAGTAAAAATTCTAATTTTAATTATAATATTTCAAAAGGAGACGATAAACAAACAAACCCATAGCACGGAAAATGAATAATAACAAAAAAAATAGAAAAAATTCTAACAGAAACGAATCCTCCTCATTTCGATCGATCATATCTTAAAAACAATTTTAAAAAAAAATCGACCCAATTGATGAAACTTTTAATTAAAGGAGGCGAGTGAAGAAACTGTTTAAGAAAAGAATCCATTCAGACAGTGAAGAAAAAGAATTATTTCTATCCAATTGACGAGAGATAAATTTAAGTTAAGAATTTCTATTTTCATTTATTTAATAATAATTTCTTATTAACCATTATAGGAGAACGAAATTCTCCGTTAGAAGGGTGGAGGGTGACAAGGGATAGAAAGTAATACTTGCGTAAAAGTAAAAAACTTAAAAATAATAATAATAATAGTTTTCTATTAAAATTTAGTTTTTGAAGAAAAATATTGTTTTGTTTATTCGAAGGCGTGATTTACACCCTTTATCGCCCTCCACCTGGGGTTTTTTTTTTTTTTTTTTTTTTTTTTTGGAATGGGTGCATAAGGTCCGAAGACCTATAATGACCAATAGTCACATGCAGCCAGGAAGAAAATAAAAACAAAAGGAGAAGCATAAAGGGGGAACTCAACTGCGGGAACTGAGAAGATGCCTGTTGAGGTTAGACTTGAAAGTCTGAAGATTGTAGGTTTTGGGGAAGATAGACGCAGGGAGCTTGTTCCAATCACGGGAGGTCATGGGGACAAAGGAAGAATGAAATTGTTTTGTTCTGTTAGTCGTGATCTGAACAGCATAGGGATGCTGGGAAGATGCCTCTCTTGTGTTCCGTGAATATGTTGCATTGGGTGGGATAATTGATTTTAATTCGGCAGAGCATTGACCATGGTAATACCTGTAGAAGAGAGATAGTGAAGATACTCTTCTTCTATGATCTAGTGACTGTAGGGATGCAAGGGGTACAAGACTTCATCATAGCGTTGTATTTAAAGTACCGTATTGGATTCATGTCAAAAATTCGATGTCGAGATTTTGATGGATATACACGTTTTGAGGTCCCCTGAATCCAAAAAAGTGGTTTTCGCGACATGGTCTGTCTGTGAACAAAATATCTCAAGAACGGAAAGAGCTAGGAGGTTGAAATTTTATATTTAGGTTAGGCACCCCCTGGGACGTGACAGGAAACTTTTGAACAAAATCGACCAAAGAGTACTAGTAAATCTGGTGTGACAAGCACAGAACACAACTTTCGGTGACCGAAGGTAAGAGAAAGTTGTGTGCTGTGCGCCAGTCACACCAGATTTTGTAAATTGCGAGTCCATGATTTAATTTAACATTTTCTAATTAACAAATGATTTATTTATAAATAATTTTCTTGAAAAAGCTCCAGGTGCAAAGAAAGGTAAAAATAAATGACATAAGGGTGTATCCGGGGAAGGGTGAACAATAGGGTGGTTGCAAGGTATAAGGAGAGAAAATTTTTTTTGGCTGTATTTTCGGCGGGAACCTCTTAAAAGTTGACAATTGGTGTAAAAAGTAGATTGTGAAAGTTTGAGCTCGATCGGATAACGATAAGACCTGCCTCATCGGCCCTAAAGTTCATCGATTCCCCTAAATTTGACTATTAACATCTGTAACTTCTAAACGGTTAGTCCAACAAAAAAAGTTCATCAGTAATTTTTTGAAGAGCATTAAATTTACTAAGAAAAAGTCCTTTAACATTCTTTAGTAAAGCCAACGGTTTTCATGGTATGGGCAAAAAATCGAATATGGTTAAGAGGCACATCACATTGATTTTCAAATAACACTAATAGGGGTAATGAAATTTTTTTTCGAGTTCCGAAATAATTTTATCAGATTCTTAAGTAAAATGACCTCCTGAATCCAAATATGACCTCCGTTTTCCCCCACTCCGTACCGTTTTCGGGGGGGGGGGGGGAGCCCCTACTTATGTTATTTCCACCTCTTTTCGTTAATCGAAGGGCCATGAATTAAATATGGAGGGATTAAAAGGAATTATTTTAGCCTTAATATTTCTTCTGAACGTCAAGAAAAGTGAAAAGTTTAAAAACATTCACGATCGCTAACTTTTTTTTCCCGCCTCTTTATTATTTTTTTTTTTTGTTCATCTAAATATCTCGCGGCACCCCTTAGCCATTCTCGCGGGACCCTTGGGTGCCGGGACACACCGGTTGGGAACCACTGATCTAAAGTATTATCAAACAAAGCAAAAGCAACCTGCTCTTGGTTTAAATACCACAAATGATTTAGAAGTTTAGACAATGCTACCCTTGATATGTCACCATCGAGTTTTACTAAACTTCAGGCCCGTTGAGGCAGGTCTTAGGGTTATTCGATCACGCTCATCCTTTCCCTATCTCACTTTTACATAATTTAGCAACTTTCTAGAGGTTCCCGCCAAAGATATTCGGACATCAATTTCTTGCGACCACCCTAG
>JAKCPI010015026.1:0-15719 GCA_023213315.1 Euborellia annulipes | reverse complement strand
TTTTTCTCTCAAAACTTTTTCTTTGCCATTTATCATAGAAGAAATTGTTGCTTTTTTATTCTCCAACTATTCACTATCGTTATCGAAAGTTTTCAATTCAGAAGTTGCTTAGATATTAATTAATTGACTATTTTTATTTTTTCTACAATAATTTACGCCAGCCTTCTTCTTGCTTCTCCATCCCCCAAGAATAATGCTTTGACACACTCACCTAGCATTTTAAGTGTCAAAATCAAATTATAGAATAACGCTAACCAATGTTCTCTAAAACAGGCCAACAAAATAAACTCTTTTTACTTTCTCTTACCTATATATGTAATATATACGGGAGAAAGTATTGCAATCATGTCCTAAAGTTTCGAGATATTGACAATAGAGTATCCAGGTGGGGGGCGAAGGGGGGCACTCGTCCCCCCCCTCCGCCCTAGAAGGAGCAAGCCATTGGCACCTTTCGATTCCGATATAGACGCCCTAGGGCATACGGCTTTTTTTTAATAATAAATTCATTTTATATCACAGATCCAGATAAAAATTATTTACAGTATAAGTGTACAGTATACTTATACTGTAAGTAAAAAAAAAATCATTGAACCTATATATTAATAATGTTATATATTTCTGTGAAAAAACATTATAAAAGAAAAGAATCTCTAATAAATGTTTTGTGACCGCAGGTCCCGAGGAAGAGTGCGACGGGCGCTCGAAACGTCGACAGAATAAATTTGTTTTTTATTTTCCTTGGCTGAATTTCATTCCACGCAACTATAGGTGTAATTTTATATTTAAGTTACACCCCTGGGACCAGGGCCGGAACTACGAAATTTTTTTAGAGGGGCAAAATTTAATTTGCGGCCCCCCTATTTAAAAAAATCTATACAAAATTCATATCATTTCACCTTTTTTTAAGTAAATCTTTCTTTAATTGCCGCCCCCTGATATCTGCCGTCCGGGGCACATGCACCCACTGCTCCCCCCTAGATCCGACCCTGCCTGGGACGCAACACAAAGCTTTTGAACAAAATCGGCCAAAGAGTACTAATACTTTACTGATGTACTTTTTCAGTTTTTTTCGATTTTCTCAAAATTGTGCTTTAACGATTTTGATTAAAATTCAAAAATCAATTATTTTTTATATGCTCTTTAAAATATATATTCTCATTTATCTCTTGAAATCTTTTGAAGCACACTTTACTCTTGTACTTCATAGGAGAAATGGTTGAAATGGTAACTAAATATAAATATTTTCACAAATAAATTTTACATCTTGAATTCTAATATATCGGCGGTAACTAAATATATTTCGTCACAAAATAATCTGGTGTGATAAGCACAGAACACAACTTTCGATTCCCGAAGGTAAGAGAAAGTTGTGTGCTGTGCGGCCAGACACACCAGATTTTTATCAAATTGTTTGGAGTCGTTAAAGAGATATTTTTCCATGTATTGAAATTCATTCGTCCTCAATAATAATAGTAAAATAATTTTTTCACCAAGGAAATTTGAATTTAAATCGCGTTCCTGTAACTGATGATGGAGTAAAGAAAGACCCGAAATAGGTTATTTTTTAAAGACAAGGATTGTTAAAAACTATAATTTTATCTCTCTTATCTAGCAATCAAATTGGATGTTAAATGCTTATTTTGGTTTTTTTTTTTATTAAAGTATGTCTTACTTAGTATGACTTTCGATCAAATTTCACTTATAGCCTTTGTTTTCGATTTAACCCATTTGGCATAGATTGAATTCATCCAAGTGAAATGAATAATAAATAAACACACAGCTAAAATAAATAAATAAATCAAGTAAAAAGTAAACCAAATGAAGAATGGAATTCGGCCAAAGTGATATTCACAAAAAAAAAAAAAAAAAATGATTTGGGTGCTGGCCTTTCAGTTTAATTTTACTTTCCTATACACAGGGGAATAAGAAAGACATCGAATTGAGACCAAGAAATCTTGAAACGCAATTTTTCTGAGTAACTTCTGAACGGATTGTCATGAAATTTGCTCCAGATCTAGAGGCTATCGTTCTAATTATTATGGCTGAGTTTAAAATGATTTGGTCCAGAGGAAGCTGAGAAAACAGTGGTTCGCGATAATAATTTACTGCTCCCTGCGGTCCGATTCACTTCTAGTTTTAACACCTTATTAGGCCCACTTAGGACTACAAATTTGCCAATCCTCATCCTAATCCGATGAATACTTCCAGAGATATAAGCAAAATAAGAATTTTTTGCGCCCTCGGGGCTGGCGTGTGGTTAGCGTGCTAACCTCATATACCAAACGTCGCGGGTTCGGACTCCAGGCAGTCCGATGATTTTATTTAAGCCAATTGGATACCAAATGGCTTAAATAAGAATGCCTGGACCCTATGTAAGTATATTATTAAATCAATAACGGTTATTGTAAATGTCTTATATGGCCTGAGTTGCCGAAAAGACAGTGTGAATGTGTGTGAGTGGAGTGTGAATGAGAAAAAGTGTGAATGTTTTTTTATAAAAAAAAAAAAGAATTTTTTGCATTTCTGGGAAGAATATATTATAAAAAAATTCTGCTTTTATTTAAATTGAACTAAAAAGAGAGAAATAATTTAATTGTTCTTGTTAAAATTGTTGAATATTTATGACTTAAAATAAAAGTGTGGGGCGCTTCGAGGCTCTAAGAATAGACAATTCCTTAAGATATCAATGAGCGCCCCACGCTTTTATTTTAAGTCATAAATATTCACAAATTTGAACAAGAGCAATTAAAATTATTTCACGGCTAGGGAAACTAAAAAAAGTATCGATACTAGTACTTTTTTTTTATTAGATATTTTCCTTTCGATACGATACCAAATACAAATATCGATACCACATCCCTTGGCGGGGGGGCCAGGGGCAGCACCCCTGGCGCGAAGCCCGCGGGAATTCCAATTTAAACTAAATAGTTAAATTCTAAATCAAAATTTCAACATCAAAACTAATAAAACTATATAAGCTTAAATAAAAATTTTAAAGTAGCAAGCAGAAGAAAGAGAAGCAGCTAGTAATTATTTCATTTATTTAATACCCATTAGGCTGACGTTTCGGTCTCGGTTGAGACCATCCTCAGAGCTACAACATAGCAGGGATAAAGATAAATTTTAAATTACAATTTTCTTTTAACACATTAGCAATTCATGACTAATAATATACAATATGAGAGACATAAGAAAAAATATATATACCTTATGGGCTGTCAATATAGGATAAATATTACAAACTCAATCATATGATTCATAACCAATAAGTTATAATTACAATATATAAATATATACAATATATTGAGGTTTAAAACAGTTGAGTTTATTAGCAGAAGAGTAACAGTCATGTGGTGCGTTCAATCGACTATAGGTAATTAGCATAGGAGCAACTCGTAGCTTATATATAGTACCCCCACCACGCATACGGGTGACGTAGCCGAGCTTGGCATACACACATCAGCGTTTTAAAATATTCCTATAAAGGAAGATTGTGGATTTAAAATCCGTTCTAAAATTCACTGTATTATTTATGAAAATGTGTATGGCCTCTAGTGTCAGCCTTTTGTAGTAGTTTCCTTCAAACCCTAGGATTTTCACACCATCAAAGTTGAAATTGTGTTTTTTATTTATAGCGTGTTCTGCCAATGCAACGCTGGTCTCATTGTTTTTGATATTACTCCTGTGCTGTGACAACCGACTATTTAAATATTGTCGAGTTTGCCCAACATAACACAAATTGCAGTCGCTGCACGGGACTTTATATACAACCCCAGAGTTTTTTAGAAGGGGGGTGGGGTCCTTGTTGTTGAAGAGGAAACTCAGGGTGTTGGTCGGTTTGAATGATATTATAATGTCATCACTTACGCGGCTTATCAGTTTTTTGATGTTCTCTGAGAGCCCTGGCGTATAAGTGAGACTTACATAAGTTTTTTCATCATTAGCTACGGGGGTGTTATTACCACTACTCAAATCAGTACCCAAAGACACTGAGATGGGCACAGATTTATTTTTATAAAAATATATTTTAAATATTTTATCAATGAAGTGTCTGGGGTATCCATTATGGAACATGATTTTCCTAATATTATCAAAGCAATCCTTTTTAAATTCAGGACTAGATAACCGATCTGCTCTCAAAATCATATTATACAATAAATTCCTCTTGTGTATAAGGGGATGGTTTGAGTAGTAGTTAACAATGCGGTCGGACTTATTACTCTTCCTTATCCATTTTGTTTTGATACCCTCTCCTTCTCTTAGCAATGCCATATCTAAATTCATAAATAATACAGTGAATTTTAGAACGGATTTTAAATCCACAATCTTCCTTTATAGGAATATTTTAAAACGCTGATGTGTGTATGCCAAGCTCGGCTACGTCACCCGTATGCGTGGTGGGGGTACTATATATAAGCTACGAGTTGCTCCTATGCTAATTACCTATAGTCGATTGAACGCACCACATGACTGTTACTCTTCTGCTAATAAACTCAACTGTTTTAAACCTCAATATATTGTATTATATTTATATATTGTAATTATAACTTATTGGTTATGAATCATATGATTGAGTTTGTAATATTTATCCTATATTGACAGCCCATAAGGTATATATATTTTTTCTTATGTCTCTCATATTGTATATTATTAGTCATGAATTGCTAATGTGTTAAAAGAAAATTGTAATTTAAAATTTATCTTTATCCCTGCTATGTTGTAGCTCTGAGGATGGTCTCAACAGAGACCGAAACGTCAGCCTAATGGATATTAAATAAATGAAATAATTACTAGCTGCTTCTCTTTCTTCTTCTTGCTACTTTAAAATCTTCTATCCAGCTATATATCTACTTTTCTCCACATTAAATAAAAATAATTAAAAAAAAAAAATAAAATTTAATATAAATAGGATTAATTATAGAATAATAAATGTGAGATTTAATTTCAACTTTTCCTATGTAATGTGTATTTTTTTTTTTTTAAACATTCACACTTTTTTCTCATTCACACTCACACTCACACACACATTCACACTGTCTTTTCGGCAATTCAGGCCAGACGGATTTTTGTAGAATTTGTTTCATTATTTGGAAAATTTTACAAGGCTGATTTTAGACACATGACAGCCTTCGGCTGGCTTTCGCCTAGCCAGGGGGCTGCGCCCCTGGACCCCTTGCTCGCCTTAGGCGAGCAATTGCCTGCCTTTAGCAGCAAGAATTTTGTTAGTTTTTAATATTTTTGTTGCATTTCAAATTTTAAGAAAGAACCTTGAGTCCAAGTGTGGTACTGTCTAGGAAAACAAAAAGGGATTATTTATACCTGCACAAAGGGTCTGCCTGAAGGTGGCTATAAATCATGTCATAAAGATGTCAAAAATGTAAATTTTTTATCCAGGTATTGAAGAAATTTGATTATAATTAATTCTCCAGAAATGTTTAGAGATTCAAATTATTACTACGTTACTCCCTGGTCCATGTATTATATGTGTACTTAATTTCAAATAGATTCATTGGAAAACATATACATACATACATACATACACACATACATTTTTCCCATTTCATTTTTATATACACACAGTATAGATAATAGATAATTGCCGGGTTGCAAGAAAACAGTTCTGTAAATATTTAAAAGTCTGTTAGTAAACATCGCTTTGGGCTTTAAAATTATAGGCTGTTGCTAAAGCAACTTTAAAGGAACCGTTAACTATTCCCTACTGTTAAGATATATAGATAGATGCAAAACGATTGGGCCACCGAAAATGACAGATTTCTATGTAGTTGGCCATTTGACCGCAAGGGCGCATTGTCAAATTGTATCATTTATAATAGTACCAAAATTATAAAATAAATAAAAATAGTACCTTATATTTGTATTCTTTAAATTTTAATTGTTAATATTAGGTTACAAAACAAAAAATGTTTAAATATTTAAATATCGTAAAATAAAAATAATAAATACGTTGGTAGATCTGGCTGTCAGATGTTAAATTATAAAGAAACTGGGAATATACTATAACCTCACTTTTTCTCTTCATCGAATGAATATCTATAATAATTAATAATATCGCTTAATACGTTTCAGAAACTAAAGAAAACTCAATTAAATTAATGCATTTATATATTACCTCTCTCCCGTGATAATATAGTCACCAAATTCTTTTTTATTTCAATGAAACAAATCAGGTTAGTGGATACTTTATAGTTTAAAGCTCCGATTTTCACCCTTTAGTTTAAATACAGCTTTTACGAACCAATCACCTTTAAATACGTTCTTGCAACCCAAATTTATTTAGCGGAAGGTTTAAACCACCAATAGCGTTTCATCAACCGTTAAATACTTTCTTGCAACCCGGCAAATGTGTGATTGATTGGCTTAAAGGGATTTGTTAGTCATTTGTTTCTTTAAAACAAAAATGAATATTGGCGTTTTCGCTGATTCATTGACGCACCTTCTCAAAGGCCTATTTAATATTTTTATATCTGCTAACTAATAAATAATTATTTTTTTTTCTCTTTTCTTTCAGGTGAGTGTGTCGACTGTACTTGGCGTTTGTTATTTATTTATTCATTTTCAAACGTGTCAACGAATTCTTACGTGAGTTTTATATTTCGTTATTATTTTTTACGAATTTTTTAAATGATCGTCATAAAAAAAAAGAGATTTATTATAATCGCTTAGATAGGCTATTTACACGTGTCTTTTTTTTAAATTAAAAAAAAAAAAAACACAAGAACAAAAATAATTCGTAATTCATTTTCAATTTCAAAACATTTCTGCTATTTGTTTAAACAATTGTTTTTTTGTTGATGAGCCAAACGTTGCATGGTGCCTGGGAATCGAACCCAGGATCTCCAGCCTATCGGTGCAAAGGGAAGCAAACCGATGCCCAGGGATTCTGGGCTTAATTCCCACAGGTCTTTTGGCACTTGGAGAATGATTAATTACCATATTAGGAAGGTAATATTTGATTTTAATTAAATAGTGCTTTTCTGGACAAATATAAAATTTAGCAAAAAAATAAAAAATAAATAAATAAAATAATTTGAAATATCTTATCTATATATATATATATATATATATATATATATATATATATATATATATATAAATAGCGGTGTGTCCGTCTGTCTGTCCATCTGTCACTCTCAGGTCTCTCTCTCTTAGGTCAATGAGAAGTTTGGGCTCCTTTAAGGAGACATATTTTAATTATCTGCTAAATGAGCAGAAACGTCTATGATAATGACCGACGGGGAGGATTGCGTTGGTAGTGAGAAGAGAAGCACTACGAATTTTATATTTAAAATTGTAATTTTTATCATGCTCCAGGAGACAAAATCAACAAAAAGCCTCAGAGCATTTTATTAATAAATTTCTTTCTTTCTTTCTCTGTTTGACCAACTTCCCGTTAGAATTTTGAATCGAAATTTTGCAGTCGTATAGAGGACGTTATGGAGAGCCCCGGAAAAATACTCGGGTCCCGATTGGAGTGTCCCGATAAATGTATTTTAATTAATTTTGCACCATAATATAAAAAAAATCTGGTGTGACTGGCGCACAGCACACAACTTTCTCTTACCTTCGGAAATCGAAAGTAAAGTTGTGTACTGTGCTTGTCACACCAGATTTTTTGTGTCGAAATATATTTAGTTCCCGGCAGTAGGGAATATTTGAATTCAGATGTAAAATTTATAAGTATGGGAAAATATTTATATTTTGTTACCATGGCAACCATTTCTCCTTCTTTCCTATGAAGCACAAGAGTAAAGTGTGCTTCAAACAATTTTGAGGGCAAAACGAGAATATACATTTGAAAGAGCATCTAAAATATAATTGATTTTTGAATTTTAATCAAAATCGTTAGAGCGAATTTTGAGAAAATCGAAAAAAAACTGAAAAAGTACATCAGTAAAGTACTAGTACTCTTTGGCCGATTTTGATTAAAAGCTTATTTTTCCGGTCCCGGGGGTGTTTAACTTAAATATAAAATTTCAGCCTCATAGCTCAATTCCTTCATGCTTAAAAGTAAACACAGACACACACACACCCACCCACCCACAGACAGACCATGTCGCGAAAACCACTTTTTTGGATTCAGGGGACCTCAAAACGTGAAGATCCATCAAAATCTCGACATCGAATTTTTGACATGAATCCAATACTTTCTCTCTATATATATATTACATATATACATAGGTAAGAGAAAGTAATATGAAATAAATAATCCAAGTAGAAAATAAAATAAATAAATAAATAATTAAAAGTTGAGGATGTGGGACGTAGAACTTTCTGAGGTCTGAAATACCATTTTTCAATTATTTACACCATAGAGAAGCGAACGTTTAAAATGACGTTATTTTAAATTTTATTAAAATCGGGTGAGAGATTTGTGAACCTCTAATAAGGGTGATTCCCTACCTCTAATTTTATATAATGATATCCTAAAATCACCCCCTGGATAATTTTCTACCCATAAAAAAAAAAAAAAAAAAAAAAACTCTATGAAAATAGGACCAGTAGTTTCGGAGTCTATGCAAAAAACCTGGTGTGTGTAGTTAGTGACGTCACGACTTGTAACGCGACATGCAATAGATGGACGAAAAAATTTGTGTCGATAAAATTAAATATAATTAAATATTTATTAATTCATATACCCGAAAAAATAAGGGTGTGCCGCCGGGAGTTGAACCACGGATCCTCCAATTTGTACTCGGATACCCTTACCACTAGAGCACAGCACGACATTCGGGTATATGAACTCAAGTGGAAAGCAATTTTAGTCAGGCGGTAAGGGCACTCTGAGTACAAATTGGAGGATCCGTGGTTCAACTCCAGGCGGCACACCCTTATTTTTTTGAGTATATGAATTAATAAATATTTAATTATATAAATTTCCGTTTCGCGGCTCTACATACGCGATATATATAATAACTTAAATATTATATACCAGGTATAATTTCTTATTTATTGATAAAATTAAAAGTTTCAATTTAAAACCGAATTCGATTTTTCGGGGAAAACTCGGTTTTTGAAAATATAGCCAAAATCCGGCTAACCGGTTTCAGTTTCCACCGGGGTCCAAAACCGTAATCTCGACACAAAAAAAATCTGTTGTGCGTTAAGTCACACCAGAGTTTTTTTTTTATTAAAATATGTAATTGATTGAAAAAGAGGATCCTCTTACGCCAACGGGCCAAGTACAAAGAGGGGAATTCGCTAATTAAAATAAAATAAATATTTTAGTGAAAGCATTCATTGTTTCAATATACTTTGTCAAGGGGAATTATTTTGCAATTCACCAAACTCTATTTTTTTTTTTTTTTTTTGATAAATAATTTTTAACGAGTCATTAAAACATTCATATATGTGTGTGTTCATTTGATTTAAAGCATTATCGTTCCAATTATGATTTCTTCTTCTTCTTCTTCTTCTTGTTTAAAGTTGAGTAAAAAAAAGATTTCCGAATAGAAAGTGTTTTTTTTTTTTTTTTTTTTTCGCCAAGTGAAATCATTTTGCCTCTCCTTCTCTTTTTTACACTCTCTCATAACAATTTATCCAATCTGCTGCATCAAAGGATTTTTATTAAATAATACTACTAACTCACAGGGAAAGAAAAAAATAAACAAGAATGTGAATGAACCTGCTGCTATATTATAATTAACTTTTTCTCTTATTTTTATGTGAATTTACATGGATGTTTTTTTTTTAAATTAAAGTTGGAACTAGTCACATCGGATTTATAATGTTTTTAATTGAAATTAATCAAAAACACGACATATTAATAGAGGGTAGCACTTATAGTTTTTTATTTATTTATTTATTTTATTTTTTTTTTAACACTCACACTTTTTCCCATTCACACTCACATTCACACACACATATACACAGTCTTCTCGGCAACTTAGGCCATTTAAGACTTTTTACGTTAACCGTTATTTTATAAATATATTTATTGAGGTCCAGGCATTCTTATTTAAGCCATTTGGTATCCAAATGGCTTAAATAAAATCATCGGACTGCCTGGGGTCCGAACCCGCGACGTTTGGTATAAGAGGTTAGCACTCTAACCCCTACACCAAGCCCCGAGGGCTATTTATTTATTTATTTAATTGCACAGCTGACTTTTCGGTTCTATGTTTAAACCATTTTTAAATCTGGCGAAAAGTTTTTATGTGGATTTGCTAGTTCTGAAGATGGTTGAAACCATAGGCATAGCCAGGGGGGTTTTGGGGGTTCAAACCCCTCTCCCCATGGAACCCAAGCCATTATTAGATATTTAAGCTCGATAATACAATTAATAATATTTATAATAATTAATAATAATTATAATACAATAATTTCATATAGCCCTCGGGGCTTGGTGTAGAGATTAGCGTGCTAACCTCGTATACCAAACGTCGCGGGTTCGGCCCCCAGGTAGTCCGATGATTGTTTTAAAGCCATTTGGATACCAAATGACTTAAAAAAAAAAAATAATAATAATTTCATATAAGGTAAGAGAAAGTCTCTAGCTAAAAAAAAAAAAATGATTTATATATGCCCTAAAATAATCTTAAATTTTTCAAATGTTTGAAAAAATTTTCTTGAAACCCCCCTCCCCATCAAAAATTTCTGACTACGCCTAACGTCAAACGGAAGATGCTCAAATTAAATAAATAAATAAAAAAAAAAATAACTATAAGTCATTTTGGTGCTACCCTCTATCATTATTACATCACTGCTATACATAGCGTAGTGGTTCCCAACCTTTTTTGATGTGCGGCCCACTTTTTCCGTAAAAAAAAAAAAAAAAAAAAACGCTGAGGCCCCCACAGTATACAGCAGTGGTTTCCAAACTTTGTGTTACTACGTCTCCCCCCCCCCAATTTTATAAAATAATACAAATACAAAAATTTTTAATGCTAAAAAACATTTAATCTCACAACGTTTTTGAAGAGCTCAAAATGGGGACGAAATCAGGAAGTGATCTGCTCGAAAAAATAAAAAAAAATAAATAAAATTATAAAAAAAATAGAAATTAAAAAAAAATAATTTGAGTAGGTCTATTTATTGAAAAATATAAAAAATAAATAAATAAATAAAATGAGGAATAAATGATGGTTGGTGATGTCTTCTGGTGGGATGTGATGTTTCGGTCGCATCGGGCCGACCTTCGTCCGAAAGCCAAGTGAAGGACGTGTCTCGGCAATTCTATTTCCAATGGGGATCGTCTCTCTGCCCGAAGACAAAATTATAGGGGTATTAGGGTATTAGGTGGGGGGGGGGGGGGCGCCCTCCCTTGATAATCATGCTTTTCCCCGCCTGGGTTTTAATATGTAGGTTGGACACTCCACTTGACGAAAACATGTGTCCCAAATAGTTGTATTGTTTTACCACCTCGATGTCTTCTCCATCCAGGGCCCATCTTTCAGACTTTTATTTCTTCCCCCTCCCTTCTTGAAAATCATTATCTTCGATTTTTTCGTATTTATTTTCATCCCCATTTTCTTAATGTAGCTATCTGTGGTTTTTATCATGTCCGATAAGCCCTCCCTATCATCCGAAATGATAACTATATCGTCGGCATAATAAAAATAATAAGAAGAAATTGAAAGGATATTTTTGGATGAACTTGTGACGCAATATAATTAATAGGATTCGGTTTAATAAACGAGAAGTAGCTAATTTTGAAATGGAAATTGAAAAGAGAGAGAGAGAGAGAGAGGGAAGGGAGGGGAGGGGAGAGGGGTGGGAGGGGGATTAATTAGCTAGAGGTATAGGATCTCCGGTCAGTCTGGCAAAACGGCTTTCGCTTTTCATCCGTACGTAAGCGGTTGTCCGGTCCCTCCCCCCTCCAACCTCTCCTTGTTTTTTTTTTTTTTTTTTTTAAATAAATCAGTCTTGCACACGCTTAATTCCAATCACTTTTTCTTTTAATTTCATAGTAATTATTCAATTAGAACCGGGCGGAATAAAGAGAAAGAAACTTTTCAGCCTAGACGATAGGCAACCAAATAAACAGACAAGTTGTGCTATTAGTTTCAATTCAGGCGCGTCTTTTTTTTATTTATTCATGGCCATCCATCTAAGACGAATGTGTTTAAAAGAATTCCCGTGAGATAGCGCCATTGATATAATTTTGCACATCTAAATCTAAATTAATTATGAAATAAATGTCGTAATAGAAATAATTGCTATTTCATTCTTTATAAGTATACTAGCTGAACAGCCCGCTTGGATCTCCACTGAGTCCCTTCTTCACTTCTACTTAAAGCCAGTGTGTAATTAATTTTATAAGAAAATTAGATAAGAATATAGCTGTTTAATTTAATATGGAGAGCGAATGGCACGCAAGAAAAATAAAATCAGATAAAAAAAAAAATCTAGTGTGACGGGTCGCACAGCACACAACTTTCTCTTACCTTCGGTAATCGAAAATTGTGTTCTGTGCTTGTCACACCACACTTTTTTACAAGAATAAAGTGTGCTTCAGAAGATTTCAATGGCAAAATAAGCATATATATATATATATATATATATGGGGCATTCCACGCCAACTCGACCACTTCTGAACCCGACCATTTTTGATTTGGCTGAAACTTTGTCATCTTTTTGTACCCTATTGAAAACGTGTCTGAGAATTTTTTCAGATTTTTCGACCCAGCCAAAAAAAAGTTATAGCATTTTCAAAAAACATCGATTTTTTTTTTCAAATAACCGTAAAACTGTCAAAAATTAACTTATCGGGACGATTTTTTTTTTTGAAATTTTTGTCTTTAAATGTACTTTTCAGAAATAAATATGACAAAATTTTACAGATTCATCTTGAACGTTTTTTTTGACATTTTCGGAAAAAAACAAAAATTTCGGGATGAATGACACTTTTTTTTTAATTTTTTTTTTTTATAAAAAACTTTGATTTTTTCTACAAATGCTCTGAAAATTTCAGAGTGGGATTATTTCGCGTTCTATTTTTTTTTTATTTTTGAAAAAAATTTTTTTTTTTTCTCCGCTTATTTATCATGATGGTGCTCTTAAATTCTTCCAGGACTGCCCGAGATTCTAGAAAATTGAAGAAAAATAATAATAATAATAGTTAGAGGTGATGAAAATCGAGAAAATTCCATTTATCCTGAAAAAGATAGAAATTAGTTGTGTATTCAACTACTGAAGAATTTGAAGCGTCAAGTAAAAGCTTAGAAAACATGGGCGTAACTAGGGGTGCCAGGGGGCCTGGCCTCCCCAGAAAGCTCCTTGCCCCAAGAAAAATTAAAGGGGGGCCATGGGACCAGCCATCCTCCGGAGGCCCTGAAAAGCCCCATATTTTCTCAATTTTTCTTGGGGCAAGGAGCTTTCTGGGGAGGGCCAGGCCCCCCCGGCACCCCCCTAGTTACGCCCATGTTTCTAAGCTTTTACTTGACGCTTCAAATTCTTCAGTAGTTGAATACACAACTAATTTCTATCTTTTTCAGGATAAATGGAATTTTCTCGATTTTCATCACCTCTAACTATTATTATTATTATTTTTTTCTTCAATTTTCTAGAATCTCAGTCAATCCTGGAAGAATTTAAGAGCACCATCATGATAAATAAGCGGAGAAAAAAATTTTTTTTTTTTCAAAAATAAAAAAAAAATAGAACGCGAAATAATCCCACTCTGAAATTTTCAGAGCATTTGTAGAAAAAATCAAAGTTTTTTATAAAAAAAAAAAAATTAAAAAAAAAAGTGTCATTCATCCCGAAATTTTTGTTTTTTTCCGAAAATGTCAAAAAAACGTTCAAGATGAATCTGTAAAATTTTGTCATATTTATTTCTGAAAAGTACATTTAAAGACAAAAATTTCAAAAAAAAAATCGTCCCGATAAGTTAATTTTTGACAGTTTTACGGTTATTTGAAAAAAAAAATCGATGTTTTTTGAAAATGCTATAACTTTTTTTTGGCTGGGTCGAAAAATCTGAAAAAATTCTCAGACACGTTTTCAATAGGGTACAAAAAGATGACAAAGTTTCAGCCAAATCAAAAATGGTCGGGTTCAGAAGTGGTCGAGTTGGCGTGGAATGCCCCATATATATTTTTTTTTTTAACACACATTTTCCCATTCACACACACATACACACAGTCTTTTCAGCTACTTAAGCCATATAAGACTTTAAACGACGACGATAAAGAGATAAGGAGACTTGAAACGATAACCGTTATTATTAATTGTGAAACAATTTCATTTGTTTATATTTACATGTTTTTTAATGACACCTGTATGATTTTTCTTTCCAAAATTAACGAAAAATAACGTTTTCTTCTGTGATTATTTCAAAAACTATTCAGTTTTCGGAAAAATATCAAAGAATAAAAACTTTTTAAAATTGAATATTTTATCATAATATAACAAAGAAATTGAAAATTTCAAAATTTTTGAAAAAACTTTTTAAGTAAAGTACTACTTCCAAGTGACGTATTTACTCCAAAAGTTGTTAGAAATCTACAATTTTAGTGTAAGGAGCATATACCAAATTTCATCCATCTAGCTGCTTTGGTTTTTAAGCAATCGTGTTCACACACACACACACACACACACACAGACGTAATTCCAAAAGAATATACGAGAAAGTCTCGGGGAAGTCATTTCCCATATTTTTTGTAAATATATCTTCTATTTTTTCTATATATATTTCCTTGGCAATTAATGAAATATGATCGAGGATCTTCAGATTTTTTAACTATTATTCCATCTTTCCACATGTTATTCTTAGTTTTCATTCTTACTTTTTGACCACTATTCAAATCCGGAGGTTCTCTGGCATGCAGTAGTTCTTTGTTTTTTTCTTTTTAAAATTTTTATCGTTTGAATGCTTTTTTTGTGATTTCTCTTTCCCTTTAATTATCTCAAATCGGTAAAATCAAAATTCTTGGGAGGTGAAATGTTAAAATTACTTATATTGGGAGGTCCAGGCCAGGGGCGTATATAGAAATTTTTTTCGGGGGGGGGGGGGGGGCGGGGGGCCGAACTGAAAATTTTTCTGCGGAAAATTTTTTTTTTTTAAGAAACTCAATTTTTTTTCACACGAAATTTTTTTTGCGGAACATTTTTTCCTTTGCGGAACCAAAGTTTTCCATCCTGCGGGAAAATTTGTTGCGCTGATGTCTGTATATCCCTATATATGTATGTGTGTTTGGGAAATTTCGGGGGGGGGCCGGGCCCCGCCCCCCCCCCCCCTTATATACGCCCCTGGTCCAGGCATTTCTTATTTAAGCCATTTGGTATCTAAATGGCTTAAATAAAAAATCATCGGACTGCCTGGGGTCTCAACACTCGACCCTTGGTATACATTGCAGGCGCGCTACCAACAACGCCAAGCCCGAGGGCAATATACATTTTAATGAGCCTCTAAAAAAAAAAATAATTGATTTTTGAATTCCTGACTCACAAAATCGTTACAGCGAATTTTGAGGAGAGTCGAAAAAGTACATCAGTGATAGTACTACTAGCCCTAGGGCTTGGCGCAGCCCAGTTGGCCAACGCGCCTGCCTTTTATACCAAGGGTCGAGGGTTCTGATTCCAGGCAATCCGATGATTTTATTTAAGCCATTTGGATACCAAATGAGAAGAATGCCTAATGCCTGGACCCCAATATATATATAATAACGGTTATCGTTTAAAGTCTTAAATGGCCTAAGTTGCCGAAAATACTATGTGTATGTGTGTGTGAATGGGAGAAAAGTATGTATTTTTTTTTT
>JAKCPI010015025.1:0-167546 GCA_023213315.1 Euborellia annulipes | reverse complement strand
TTTCCAATGAAATGGAATAAATCCCTTGTATTCCTATGGGAAAAGCTAACGCCATCTCTTGCCGCCTAGACTAACTCGGTACTATCGTATCATCTATGTTTTGATTTTATAATGACAGCCCTAGTTGAGGGCAGGCCTACGCATCCCATTCCAGGCGAAAAAATAATTTATTTCACTTGAACTTCGGCTTTCTCACAATTCTCGATTTCACGCTTAAGTTCAAATCTCGGAGAAGTCAATAGCGATATAGTGTGGTATTTTTGCACCAGTCCTAGAATAAACATATCGTGTTTGATAACAAGTGAATTGACGAAAACAAGATTAAATTCTCTTTCTCCGTTTGCCCTTTGGGGACAAAATAAATAAATAAATGCCCTTCTTATAGTATAAATTTGAAGAGCAAAAAAAAAAAAGAGGAATGAATGATTTAATTAAAAAGAAAAGAATATTACAAAGTCTTTTATTTAATAAAAAAAAAAATCTAATTTTTTCTTTCTCTTTGAGAAGAGAAGAAAAATTAATCTTCTTCTGAGTCTATATACTTGTTTGATTAATCCCCTGGGAAAATATTTTTTTTTTCTCTCACTCAGTCACGAGTTAACCCTGATGAAGAGTGACTTCCTACCTTGTTCTTACTGTTTATTTTGAATATACCTGCAAGATAGCGAAACAAGTTATAAGGGAGCGTACAAGTATTACGTAACGCAATTTGGGGGGAGAGGGGTCTCGTAAAACGTTATCATGCGTTACAAGAGGGGGAGGGGGGTTGAACAACGCGTTACGTAACTGGTATTTCAGCAACTTTCCGGTACTTTGCGCAACATAATTGTGATTTTTAGAGTAAAATGACCACTTGAGCGTTACGTAACGTCCAGTGGGGGGTCCGAAAAATGTTACAGCGCGTTACATGGATAGGGGGTCAAAAATCTTCAAAAATTGCGTTACGTAATACTTGTACGGTCCCTAAGAATAAGGGCCGGTTGCTTCATTTCTAGTCAACTAGCAAACTAATCCGACCGCAAATCATGGATATAGTAAACAAGAACAATCTTAACCTTCGAGTTTAAAAAAATCAGTTTTTTGACATATAATTAGCTATCTTGAGGTATAAAGGAAGTTTTGTGAAGTTAGCAAGATAATAAAGGCAACATTTATAAAAATAATTAAAGCTAATTAATTTTTAACAAAAACCAGAAAATTGCCAAGCCCTCGGGCTTGGTGTAGTTGGTAGAGTGCCTACCTTTTATACCAAAAGTCGCGAGTTCGCAGCCTAGGCAGTGCGATGATTTTATTTAAACCATTTGGATACCAAATGGTTATCGTTTTATGTGGTCTGAGTTGCCGAAAAGACTGCGTGAATGTGTGTGGGAGTGTGAGTGTCAATGAGAAAAAAGTGTGAGTGTTAAAAAAAATTCCAAAAAAAATAAAGCAACGTAAACAAGGCTTGTGTTTCTAATTTTACTCCGAATTTTGGGTCTTTGCTAACTAACTACGATTCTGTGCTCTTATTTAATCATATGATTAGCTTAACTATATGTGAAAAGACACGAAAGTTATAATCCGAGGGATAGATAGTTAATTAGAATTGAAAAAAATCGGCCCTAAAAAATTCTTTTCTTGGTTTTCAATCTTTGAAATAAAATCTTCTGAAATTATTATCGATCATTTTCTCTTAAGGAGGTCCAAAACGATCAATCTTTTGTTCAAACGGCTCAGTCAATCCATTGACGCGCGCTTCGATCAACTTCAATCAACCTTCAAACTTTTGATCAAAACTCAGTTACAGTGGAGTTTTTGACTCAACTTCCTAGACGCTTCGAACAATGGTGTCCAACACCGATTTGGCATTGACGTGGGTTGCCGTTAAAGGAGTTCAGGAGGTAGAAGTTACACATGTTTTTTTTATAAAAGCATAAAAATATATAAATATAGGCTATTAGGAAATCGGCTGTTAGACTAGCCTGCCATCTATTGCAAGAATGCTGAACTAATTTAACAGTTGGTTTTTAAATAAATCATCTAAGCTTATTTTAAAAATTTCTTAATTAATGTGTGATTAATAATAACAATAAATTCATTTTTAAATTAAAAAAAAATTAAAGATTATTGGGACTGATTGTTTTTTTGTATTTGCTTGATAACAAAAAAATTAATTACGATAATTTAATAATTATGGAATTTAATTAGCCGATTATTTTAATTTTTAATTAAACTTTGAAATTTGAAACTAGGAGATGTAGAGCGAATAAACTCTATAATAACGTTTTTTTTTTTTTTTTTTTTTTTTTTATTAAAAATTAAATTTAAACAAATTTCCAGTCCCCTAATAGGAAAATTTTTAATCAAAAGGCATCAATATTTTATTTAAAAAAAAATCACAAATTCAATTTATTTATAATTTCAACATTGAATTTGATTTTGAAAATTCTCTCTTGTTTTTATAAACATATGTATACATTAGAGTAATTATTCAAATGAAATTTCCAACAATTAGCTCAACAAAAAAAAAATAAATAAAGAGAGGGGATAGAATACATAAATTGAAAATAATTCACCCCTGCATAAATATTGATTTAAAGTCAATAGAAAATTAAAACATTTCATGATTGGATATTACGTAGCTACCTTCATAGTAATGAATGAATGAATGAAGGTAGTGGATTCAAATTAATCACGTGCATGTATATTTTATAAAACACACACACACTCGAGTGTTTATAATTATCAAAATTTGGTGTTGATTATTATACTTTCTCTTCTCTCTAAGTGTTTTTTTTTCACCTCACTAGCGTTAATTTATTTCTAAAATAAATATTTGAAATTCTTCTCGAGTAGGTACATACGTCAATGCATAAAATTCACGTTTAATACGAAAATCTCTCTATAAGATATTTTTTCGTTTTCGATGCTCTCAGATTTAATTCTAGTAATTAAATAATCAATTAACTTAGTTTTTTTATGCCTTGGGTGTTAAGCTTAAAAATCAAATTATTCAAACATGTTTATATTATACTTAGGGCCGGTTGCTTCAGCTAGAGTCAGTTAGTTGACCTAGAGTTAGTTTGTAATCCAGAAACCCTCTTCCATGTAACAAACTCTCTTTCAGTATTAAAGGTTGGGCTTGGGCTAATTTAACAGAGACATTGACTCTAATTCACCATATATCTAGCTGAAATTACTCAAAAGTTAGGTTATGTGATTGATTAGCAAAATAGCGACGAGATCTGATCCAAGCGGCCTTAACCTTTATCATATTGTAAAATAAATCACATCTCATCTTTTTATTGTTAAAAAAAAAGTAGAATAAAAAGAAAAATAACAAATATTAACTGACCAGAACCAGTGGCGTCATTTGGGGGGGGGGGGGGGACAGGGGGGATCATTTGCCCCTCCCCCAAGGGCTCAGACTTTTATAAAATTTTATATTATTCTATATAAAATCTTTCAAAATATATCTACGAGAATACAAACTGTAGAGAATTAAACAATTAAATTAAATATCTTTTGGCCAAATTTGTGTACCCATTTGTAAGTAAATTTTAAGAAAAAAAATGTTTGCACCCCCCCCCAAGAAAAAAATTTGCCCCTCCCATGAAAAAGTTTAAATGACGCCACTGACCAGAACTGATGCATCCGGCCCTTAAACAAATTTAATTCTCTCTATTTCTTGAATTAGCGTTTGAATCTCTTATTTTAATTTTTTTAAATTGTTAATTCTCCTATACCAAACGTCGCGGGTTCGGACCCAGGCAGTCCGATGATTTTATTTAAGCCATTTGGATACCAGATGGCTTAAATAAAAATGCCTGGACCCTAATATATATAAATTCATAAATAACGGTTATCGTAAATGTCTTATATGGCCTGAGCTGCCGAAAAGACAGTGTGAATGTGTGTGTGAGTGTGAGTGTGAATGAGAAAAAGTGTGAATGTTTTAAAAAAAAAAAAAAAAAAAAAAAAAAAAATTGTTAATTGTTGAGTAAATTTACTGACTTGGAAATTTCTCATTTGTTAGCTGGTTGGAGACTACGAGTTAACCTAACGTAGGATGCCATTTCGAAGGAGAAAATTCTATATTCACCCCCCCCCCCCCATTTCACTAGCGTCATGTTGTGAGAGAGAGGTCTGCTTTCTATTTCTCTCGGTCTCTACAAAAATAAAAGTGTTAACTCAGCATAGGGAAAAAGCTAAGAAAAAAAAGAATAAGAATAGATTTAAAAATTGCAAATGGCCATTTTTTACTTTTTACTAGGGTCCGACCGAAACAAGATTTTCAGCCGAAACCGAAACCGAAACCGAATATTCGGCCTCAACCTTAGTTTCGGCCGAAACCGTAACCGAAACCGAAACTTGTATTTCCTATAAAAATTTTTTTTCATTTTACCTTTTTTTTTTTTTGAATTTTTTTTTCCCTCCCGTGAAAATCATTTTACCTTTTTTTTAGGGAGACTAAAATTTTTTTCTCCCTCAAGTGCAAATTATTTGACCTTTTTTTTTTTTTTTTTGCATGCGAGTCTCATCCCATTTTTTCAGACTCTGGTTTCGGCCGGCCGAAAGGTTCGGCCACTTTTTGGCCGAAACCGAAACTACGGCCGAAACCATGATTTTTGGCCGAAACTGGCCGAAACCGTAACCGAAACCGAATATTCGGTCGGTTCCTACTTTTTACTTTATTTCTCGGCTGTAACTTGACGCCATTCGGCCCTTCGATTTTGTTTTTTTACAAACATAGAATACAAAAGTATATAATAATAAAAACATGATTGAAAATAAACATTAGAAAAACATTTTAGTAAATAGAATTGTCAAAATAATATTTTTAGAAACAACATAGGCCCTAGGCTACTAGCAAATATATAGCAAATGGCCGTTGTTTTTTTTTTTTTTTTTTTTATAAAAAAAAAACACACACTTTTTCTCATTCACACTAACACTCACAGACAATCACATCAGTCTTTTCGGCAACTCAGGCAATTATAACACTTTTACGATAACCGTTGTAATGAATATATCTATTGGGGGTCCATGCATTTCTATTTAAGCCATTTGGTATCCACAAGTAGTAAATAAAATCATTGGACTGCCTGGGATCCGAACCCCCGACCCTTGGTACACAAGGCAGGCGCGCTACCAACTACACCAAGCCAGAGGGCGCAAATGGCCGTTAACAGGCAGATGGGGGGGGGGCGACATTCTTGTCCTGCGGGGGAGAGGGGGTGCCAGTCAATGTAGTTACGCCTCTGAATACACGATAGCGTGGTGCTCATATGAGCATGCTGAAGCGCATGTTCTCATATCGTATCTACGTACATACCAGTAGATAGATTAGAGATAAATAGATCTACTTATAAAGATAGAACATTTCGTCAGAGCGTGTATGATTATTTATACAGACAATCGAATTATCTGGAGGGACTGTATAAGCAAATTAATAAAACAAAAGCCCTCGGGGCTTGGTGAAGGGGTTAGCGTGCTAACCTCGTATACCAAAAGTCACGGATATCTCGAAAACTATGCAGTTTTCCGCAAAAGTTCATGTATACAAAAATAATCGAAATTAAATTACAAACAAAAATGGTCTAGTACATAATCACGCTAAATTGAACGGTTCGGGAGATATAGAAGGGTAAAATTTGAAATTAAGATGAAAGGATATAGAGAAATATTTATATCTTGTTACCATGACAACCATTGTTAGAATTGTCAATTTCACCTCTCTATATCTCCCGAACCGTTCATTTGCCCCCGGGTCTGGCGTAGTAGGTAGCGTGCCTACCTCCTATACCAAACGTCGCGGGTTCGGACCCAGGCAGTCCGATGATTTTATTTAAGCCATTTGGATACCAGATGGCTTAAATAGAAATGCCTGAACCCCAAATTGATATATTAATTACAACGGTTATCGTCAAAATCTTATATGGCCTAAGTTGCCGAAAAGACTGTGTGAATGTGTGTGTGAGTGTGAGTGTGAATGAGAAAAAAGTGTGAATGTTTAAAAAAAAAAAAAAAAAAAAAAAAAACCGTTCATTTTAGCCTGATTATGTACTAGAGTATTTTTTTGTTTGTAAATCAATTTCGATTATTTTTGTATAGATGAATTTTTGCGGAAAACCGCATAGTTTTCGAGATATTTGCGAAAAACCATCTTCAAGCAACTTTACCGGCTTATTTCCGCTAAACGCCCCGGTACTGGAAGTGCTGACTCTAGAGTATCTTTCCATCACTAAAATGCAACCTATCCTGAAAATATTAGCCTTCAGAAAACTCTTGACCATTTTTGTTGGACTTATAGGACTGTCTGGAATCTGAAACCACTCCACTTGGCTTTTATCACTATTGTTATTTGTCAACATCTCTAACCTCACGGCCAGGGAGGGGGGGGGGGTGTTTATTATTTTTCTTATAACCTGACCATTTTTTTTTCTTTTTTGTTTAAATATGTTATTTTATTTGTTGTTGTTGAATTATTTTTACTTTCTCTTACCTATGTATATATGTAATATATATATAGAGAGAGAAAGTATTGGATTCATGTCAAAAATTCGATGTCGTGATTTTGATGGATCTTCACGTTTTGAGGTCCCCTGAATCCAAAAAAGTGGTTTTCGCGACATGGTCTGTCTGTGTGTCTCTCTCTGTGTGTGTCTGTGAACAAAATATATCAAGAACGGAAAGAGCTAGAAGGTTGAAATTTTATATTTAAGTTAGGCACCCCCATGGGACGTGACACGAAGCTTTTGAACAAAATCGACCAAAGAGTACTAGTACTTTACTGATGCACTTTTTCAGTTTTTTTTCGATTTTCTCAAAATTCGCTCCAACGATTTTTTTTTAAATTCAAAAATCAATTATTTTTTAGATTATCAATAAAATGTATATTCTCATTTTGTGATTGAAATCTTCTGAAGACCACTTTACTCTTGTACTCCATAGAAAAGATAGGAGAAATGGTTGCCATGGTAACAAAATATAAATATTTTCCCATACTTATAAATTTTACATCTTGAAAATCCAATGTACTCTACTGTCGGAAACTAAATACATGTCGACACAAAAAATCTGGTGAGACAAGCACAGCACACAACTTTCGATTACCGAAGGTAAGAGAAAGTTGTGTGCTGTGTGCCAGTCACACCAGATTTTTTTTATCTAGCAAAGAAAGAAGCAAACTCTCATGAATAATGAATAAATCTTTTTCGCTACTTCAAAAGTTCAAAGGAAGAAATTAATTACAAACACTCGTGTTGCGTTTGTGTTTAGTATAATAATTAACATGTTCGATTAGTTTGTTTCCTATTGAAAACGCAAATTGATACATTTTCCTTGTTCTTTTATTTATCCTTTGTTGAGATTCGAATTCAATTGCATTTAATTAAAAAAAAAAAAATCTTTTGCTGTTGTTGCGTTGTTGAATAATGTGTCTTTGTTTTTTTGTTTTTTTATTCTATATTTAGATTTGAATATTTTATTAAAAAAAAAAAAAAAAAAACTTCCCCATATGAGAAAAAAAAAACAATCAAACAAAAGATTAGAAGACTAATCCAAACTGACACCTTTGCCGATCCGCTTTTTTGACAAATAAAAGGATACAAAGTGACGTCAGAGACAAAAGAAAATCTTACATTCATTAAAAATTTAAAATAATTATATTCTTTTCAAAATGGCGACTACTTGCTCTCTAACCTCAAACAAACAAAAAAAAAAAAGATATTTTTATCAAAGTTGACAACCTAATAGAAACTCTCTAATATTTAAATAATGTTTGCTTTGATGGAAAAACAGACTGTTTTTTTTTTTTTTTTGTTCTAGAGAGGGCAAAATTTATAATTAATTGAAAATATACATCTCTTACTTTGTGTTTAATATTTAATTAAATTTCAGAAAAGATTAATATAAAATGCCCTCGGGCTTGGTGTAGTTGGTGGGCCATTTGGATACCAAAAGGCTTAAATAAGAATGGCTGGTCTCCCAATAGATATAGATATATAAGAGGGGGTTCAGGAGCAAAGTCTAAACTTTAAAAAAAACTAGACTATTGAAAGTGATTTTTCAATGCGGTTTTTTTTAATGAATTAAATTCATAAGAGGTTATTGGGACATCGAGCTGTAATTTTTTTAATGACTTATTAAAAAATCTGGTGTGACTGGCGCACAGCACACAACTTTCTCTTACCTTCGGTAATCGAAAGTTGTGTACTGTGCTTGTCACACCAGATTTTTTGTGTCGACATATATTTAGTTCCCGACAGTACGGAACATATGAATTCAAGATGTAAAATTTATAAGTATGGGAAAATATTTATATTTTGTTACCATGGCAACCATTTCTCCTATCTTCCCTATGAAATACAAGAGTAAAGTGGTCTTCAGAAGATTTCAATCGCAAAATGAGAATATACATTTTAAAGAGCATCTAAAAAATAATTGATTTTTGAATTTTAAAAAAAATCGTTGGAGCAAATTTTGAGAAAATCGAAAAAAACTGAAAAAGTACATCAGTAAAGTACTAGTACTCTTTGGCCGATTTTGATTAAAAGCTTATTTTTCCGGTCCCGGGGGGTGTTTAACTTAAATATAAAATTTCAACCTCATAGCTCAATTCCTTCATGCTTAAAATTGAACACACACCCACCCACACACCCACCCACCCACCCACAGACAGACCATGTCGCGAAAACCACTTTTTTGGATTCAGGGGACCTCAAAACGTGAAGATCCATCAAAATCTCGACATCGAATTTTTGACATGAAACCAATACTTTCTCTCTATATATATATTACATATATACATAGGTAAGAGAAAGTAAAAATTAAGGTAATTAATTTTTTTGTTATCAAGCAAATACAAAAAAACAATCTGTCCCAATAATCTTTAATTTTTTTTAAATTTAAAAATGAATTTGTTATTATTAATCACATAATTAAACAAATTTTAAAATAAGCTTAGATGATTTATTTAAAAACCAACTGTCAAATTAGTTCAGCATTCTTGCAATAGATGGCAGGCTAGTCTGACAGACGATATAGTATTAGCCTATATCTGGCCTATATTTATATATTTTTATGCTTTTATAAAAGATACATAATATATAATAACATTTATGGTATAAAGTATTTATTGTTAAAAGATCAATGAAAATCAACCAAATGCATTAAATATTATTAGCTACTATGCTGACATCTCTTGGCAAATTTTTGAATTACTTGATTTTTTGGGCTTACTTTTTATGACACACTACGCCATTTTATCGGGAAAAACATGCGTAACACCTTCGCTCATGTGAGGGTGAGTGTGAATGAGAAAAAAGTGCTAGTGTTTTTTTTTTTTTTAATAAAAAAAAAAAAAAAGATTAATATAATTGATTATATATTGAATAATATATACAAGATTTAATTATTTAAATTTTTATTAATATAATAAAAAATTTTTTTTTTATTTTGAGGTTATAGATGACGCCATTTTGGTAAAATCAAAATAAATAATTGAAATTTGAACTTATATAAATAATAAGATTTAATTGTTCTTATTAATTATAGATTAATTGGGCATTTCTTTTTTTAGAAGAAAAGCTTTTTGTCACTCAAGGCGTTTGATTCAAATAAAGAATGAAAGAAAGAGTCTGAGATGAGATGAGAAGAATTTGAAATAATATTTTCATTTATTCTCTTAACAAAACCCACGAACAAAGAACCTTTTTATTTTTAGAAATAATACTCTCTGTGCTCAGCTTATGAGACACATTCATATATTAAAGAAAATTCTGACTTAATTAAAATTGTCGTTTTAAATCGAAAATTTTGTTCAAAAACAAAAAAATTATTTGAAATTTAATTAAGAATCACTTGAATATAGAGCATAGGTTCTCCACGTGGGCGATAACGCCTCCTCGGGGGGGGGGGGGGGGCTGGTGTAGCGAGCTAGGGTGCCAGCCTTCTATAAAGAAGATCCCTGTTCAAATCCTGGGCATGTGAGTCTGTGAACCAAGATAGGAAAGGAGAGGCGAGGGCCCGCCGCAAATTGGAGGCACAAGTGTCACATGCGCATGTTATTCTAACATATCATTTAAGGTGCGCGTCTCGAAAAGCCGTTAGAACACGATTGACTACCGAGTTACTCTAGGCGGCAAGCGATGGCGTTAGTTTTTCCCATAGGAATACAAGGGATTTATTCCATTTCATTTGAAAGTTCCAGCTAATTAATTAAGGGTAAAAAATTAATTATTTAATTTAATTATCTATAAGATATAGAGCGAATTTTTTAAAATATCTTTTATTTAATGCGATTAATCTAATAAAAAAATTTATTTTTTCGAAAATCAAAAAAAGGCATTCTATACGTTGTAGATATTTTAAATAGCTTTAATTTAAAAAAGATTTGAGGTCGATAGCTTCAAAATTGTGGCCGCAATCTCTCAAAATTAGCACCCCGAGACGCTCATCTTAAGACAAAAACGCAAATGAATATTTTTGTGGTGTATAGTAAAGAATAATGGAAATTAAAATGTATGCAAAGATGGAATATGAATAAACAATATTTGAATATAAATTCTAAAATCTGCTTGCTTTTGCTTCTTTGTTGTTAGGATTAGTGAGAGAGAGAGAGAGAGAAGAGATTTAAGGAAGGAAGATTTGAGAGTTTAAATAATTTAGACAAGCATTAAAAGCCTTTAAGGCTTTATTTCAGTCAGAAATGAATCACAAGAGAAGATGAATCTTCTAGATAAAAATAAATATCCATTTCGAAATGACACTTTGCCAAAGAATGCAAAGGCAGGGGCGTCCAAATTAAATTGTCTCGTCTGCTAATTCACAAATTGAAATCAAAATTTTAATTTTTTTTTTTTTTTTTGCAACCAACAGACAAAATTATATGATAATAAATTTAAGGGCGACAGAGACTAAATTTATTGTTATATAATTTTGTCTCTTCGTTGCAAATTTTTACTTTCTTTAGGTCCAAGTTTATAGAAGGCTAAAAATAAAAATCTGAAATCTGAAAACGCGTACACCTCATTTTGTTTCTTTATTTAAGTAAAAATTACCTGCAAAATTTTAGACTGATTGGACAACGTTAATTGGTTCCCCTAAATTTGATTATTAACACCTGTAACTTCTTAACGGTTGGTCCAGCAAAAAAAAGTTATCAGTAATTTTTTGAAGAGCATTCAATTTACTAAAAAAAAAAGTTCTTTAACATTTTTTAGTAAAACAAACGGTTTTCATGGTATCGGCAAAAAATCGAATATGGTTGGGGGCATGTCACATTGACTTTCAACAGTAGGCAAAATGAAATTTTTTTTTTTCGAGTCCCGAAAAAAATTTCCTCAGATTCTCAAGTAAAACGACCTCCTGAATACAAATATGACCTCCGTTTTCCCCCACCACGTGCCGTTTTCGGGGTGATCTCCCTACTTATTTCCAACCTTTTTCGTTAATCTTAGGGCCATGTATTAAATTTGGAGGGATGAAAAGGAATATTTTAGCCTTAAATAGCTAGAAAGTTGAAATTTTATATTTAAGTTAAGTACCTCCCTGAGTCGTGACAGGAAACTTTTGAACAAAATGGGCCAAAGAGTACTAGTACCTTGCTGATGTACAGTGAGCGCCACAATTAAGTCCCCACCTGATAGCTAGAGCCTTAAGCAAGGGCGGATACAAGGGGGGGGGGGGGGTAAAGGAGGTAATTACCCCCCTGAGATTTGAAAAAAAAAAATACTTTTTTCGAAAAAAAAAAAAATGTATTTTTAATGTAAAATTTTAAAAATTAATACTTAAAAATTTGATTTGTATTTATATTCTGGCAAACAAGTACAGAATGCGTCCTTAAATCACCGAAATTAAGAAAAAATAATGTGCTGTGCGACCAGTCACTCCAGATTACCCCCCCCCGAGAAACACCTCTGGATCGGCCAATGGCTTTAAGTATTCGGTAAAGTATATGTATACCATAGGAGTTTCTCGCGGGGTGGGGGAAGGCGGATAATCTGGTGTGACTGATCACACAGCACACAATTTTTTCTTATTTTCGGTAATTTAAAGGCGCATTCTGTAATTGTTTAAAAGAATATATTGATATACCGGTATATACAAATCAAATTTTTAAGTATTAGTTTTTAAAATTTTATATTAAAAATACAATTTTTTTCCAAAAAAAAAAATATTTTTCTCAAATCTCGGAGGGGGAGGTAATTACCCCC
The DNA here is from genome assembly GCA_023213315.1 of Euborellia annulipes. NCBI lineage: Eukaryota > Metazoa > Arthropoda > Insecta > Dermaptera > Anisolabididae > Euborellia > Euborellia annulipes. The sequence goes on along the minus strand of JAKCPI010015025.1, from coordinate 155,349 downwards.
CTTTACAGGGGCCCCCCTTCCCACTGTAACCGCCCTTGATGTATAGTCAAATAATTTTAATGACCAAAAATGTAAAAACGTAAAATCTGGGACAGATAATCGTATCTTATCTTTTCAAATTTAAAATTTATTCACCATATACCATATACTCAAGGCTATAGCTATCAGATGGGGACTTAATTGTGGCACTCACTGTAATTTTTCATTTTTTTTTTGTTCAAAATTCGCTCTAACGATTTTGATTAAAATTCAAAAATCAAAATGGAATCGAAATATAAATATTGTTTATAAATTTTACATCTTGAATTTTAATATTTGGCGGAAACAACACAAAATATCTGGTGTGACAAGCACAGAACACAACTTTCCATTATGAAGATAAGAGAAAGTTGTGTGCGACCAATCACACCAGATAAATTTAGTCTCTGCCCCTGGAGTAGAGTCTAAAACTCCACTGATCCAAGGGAGATGGAAACTGATTATTAGAATGCAACACCCCAAATTCCCAGCTTCTTCTTACACGATTTATAATAATAAATTTGAGATCTCTCCGAACTTTATTATTCGATGGAATGTCTCTTTCTAATCTTTTTTATTAAAATAAATTCAAATAAAAAAAAAAAAAAAAAAACTCTCCTTTTATTTTAGATATTACAAATATGAAATACGAAGGTAGTTTCCCCGGAGGGAAAAATGGGAATCTCAGAAAAAAAAGAGAAGGGATAAAGAAAAGGATCAAGAAGAGGAGTTCGTTGGTTCGATTCATATATCACGGTCTTAGAGATCGGAGAATCCCTTTGAAAAGCCCTCTTTTTTTCTCTCTTTTCCTTTCCTCTATCTACCTATAGCCTATAGGCTATAAAGCATGAAAGAAATTCAATAAAATATTCTATTCAAAATGAAAATTACTATTTTACTTTCATGTACTTTTTGAATTAAATAACTCAGTCAAATAAAAGAAAATTTCTTATTTTTCGAGAAAATATATAAAAAAAAATGTAAGTGAAAGCGTGAAACGCGTCTTGTTTTATGCGACGTTGCCGAACTGGTCTGAGTCACGTGACTTATTTATTTTTATTAAATATAGCGGACTGACATTTACTTATTATATAGACTCTGGATGCATATAGGTGTGTATTTAAATGGGACTACACATGGTGCAAGTCATTGAAAAAAGTTTGCAACGCAACTCCATTGCGACTGAACCTGTCGACTTGAAAGCAACTTGCGTTGCAAACTCTAATCGAACTGGCGGTAAAATACAAAATGTAATGTTTATATTCTGATATTTTTCATCTTTTTACTTTCTCTTACCTATGTATATATGTAATATATATATAGAGAGAAAGTATTGGATTCATGTCAAAAATTCGATGTCGAGATTTTGATGGATCTTCACGTTTTGAGGTCCCCTGAATCCAAAAAAGTGGTTTTCGCGACATGGTCTGTCTGTGGGTGGGTGGGTGTGTGTGTGGGTGGGTGTGTGTTCAATTTTAAGCATGAAGGAATTGAGCTAGGAGGCTGAAATTTTATATTTAAGTTAAACACCCCCCGGGACCGGAAAAATAAGCTTTTAATCAAAATCGGCCAAAGAGTACTAGTACTTTACTGATGTACTTTTTCAGTTTTTTTCGATTTTCTCAAAATTCGCTCTAACGATTTTGATTAAAATTCAAAAATCAATTATTTTTTAGATGCTCTTTCAAATGTATATTCTCGTTTTGCCCTCAAAATTGTTTGAAGCACACTTTACTCTTGTGCTTCATAGGAAAGATAGGAGAAATGGTTGCCATGGTAACAAAATATAAATATTTTCCCATACTTATAAATTTTACATTTGAATTCAAATATTCCCTACTGCCGGGAACTAAATACATGTAGACACAAAAAATCTGGTGTGACAAGCACAGTACACAACTTTCGATTACCGAAGGTAAGAGAAAGTTGTGTGCTGTGCGCCAGTCACACCAGATTTTTTTTTTATAAAATAATTTTCAATAACCATAAACTAAATTTAACTTAACTAATTAAATTAACTAGAGTTTTATATTTCATTTGTGTCATCTGTGCATTCAAACATCTTTCTAAACAATGTTTTCCACTTGAATCATAGTTTATTCTTCCCCGTAAATTAATTTCAAAATAAACTAAGTAAATCCAATTCTTGTTATTTTAATACATATTTTTACTAAATTTTAAGTAAAAAATATTTCTTAATTGAATATTTTAAAAGTATATATTATTAATAAAAAAAAAAAAAATTCGAAATTCAATTGACTTTACATATATTTCTTGCAATTGTTAATAAAAAATATTAATTATTTCAATATTATTATTATTTGGTATTATTATTATTTAAATGAACCCTTAAATTGCCAAAAATGTCTTTATTAAATAACCGAACAAACAGCTGATTGCAAACGTCGGCCATTTTGGGTGCAACTTGAGTTGCCTCGTGTGTAGACCTCCATGCTATTTCAGTTTGCAACTCGACTGGTTGGCGATTTATGCCTGCAACTAGTTTTTTTTTTTTTTTGCGTTGCACCATGTGTATTGGGCCTTACACAAACCTTTCAATATTATAATAGCTAAGATTAGGAGACCTTATTTAGTCCGGTTAAAAAACAAAATATAGATCTTATTTATTTATTAATTTTTCTTCCTCATACCAACAGGTTTCGACCGCTGTGCCGCAGGTCTTCCTCAGTGAGAAGAGAGTCTGGAAATTTGTGGATGCATAAAATTATTAAATCTACAGTCCTGGGTGAGTGTAAACTACCTTCCTAAATCATCCATATTGCTTTAATACAAATTTCAAATGAATATTAACACCATAACCGCCAATTGTGTTTTTTTTTTTACATTTAAAGAATTAAATGAACACTCGTAAACTATATAAACTTTTATTTTTTATTCAATAAAAGTTTGACATTAAACAATTATAATTTGATTGATTGATGTCAGCAAAGAACAATACAGTCTATTAAAGGATATTCTAATTTATATTTTTTTTTTTTAACTAACCGCGCCATCCGCCTTTGGTGGGCTTCTCTATATTTATATAAATCTAATAGCGGAGTGTCCGTCTGTCACGCTCGGTCTGACGAATTTCTCGTAATTTTGAAACGAAATTTTGCAGTCTTATGGTACGTGTACATTAAAATTTAGCTAGATTTAATTTACTCTAGCTAGACAAATCTAATTGTGCGTGTACACTGTAGAGATTTCAGCTCTAGCTAGAGCACAGTAGAGAAGACCTAGAGTCAAGTCTAGCTAGACAACTCTCTTGGGTGTGTATACTAGAGCACTGCACTTATTATGGAAAAACTTATATTGGAAAGGTTCCCACAACCCCTTCCATGCATTCTTATTAAAATTTAATACAGTATATTTCTTTTCTATTAAATTCATTAAAATTATTAATATTTCATTTCGACAAAACTTTTCAATTATAAATTATTACAAATTTAAAAATTAAATTTCAAAATAATTATTATATTATTAAATAAAATATAGTAATTGAATCTTTTAATTATTGATATGATTGAAAAATAAAGTTAATAACGAAATAATATTAATTATGAGGAAAAGAAATAAACACGAACAGCGAACAAACAAGAAACGAAGGGTGATAGAAGTTAGGTTAGAAAGACAGAAATATTTACTGATCTTTTGAAAGAAATTCATTCATAATGACGACTTCAAATCGTATAAAAAGATTTAAGGTATGTACACTAAAGACTATGATCGTTTAGTAAATAAGATAGAACCAATAATAAGGTAAAAAGATACTCAATTCAGATTGTCAAAAGCAGCTAGAGCAACTGCTCTATTTAATCAGTCAAATAGAGCGAGATCACTCTAGAGAGAAAGTCTCGGAGGTGTGTCCACTGAATCTCTAGCTAGATTTTGTCAATCTCGCTAGACCTTAGACCTAATCCAGCCAGAGTGCTCTCAATGGTGTGTCCAATTGTAGATTGCTCTAGCGAGTCTAAATATAGCAAAAAAATCTACAGTGTACACGTACCTTTATGGAGAAATAGGAAAAATACTCGGGTTCCCAAATTCTCAAAAGAAGAGGGCGGGGCGCAAAAAATTGAAAATGAATTTGCCCATTTGAAAGCATTGAGTTATGCCTTGCTATGAATGATAATATCCATGTATTCAATTAAACAAAATAAAAAATGTGTACCATATCGATTAGAGAACACTGAAAAAGACTTTAATCTACACAAAAGCACAAGGTGCACAAATAATAATTCTCCCTTTGAAAGGAGCACTCATAAAATAAAATTAATTTAAAATAAAAAAAAAAGTTTGTTTAAATAATCATCTTTCTAATTAAAATCAAATATTGCCAACTTAATTAAATTAAATTTAAGGGCTGAATGGAGGCGGATAAATCATTTAAAAAATATAAAAATCAATCAAATAAAATGCAACGAACCGTGTAACTTGTGCAAACGGAACGAAGGGGGACGGGGAATAAATAAAATAACCAAATTCAAAGGGCGATTCGAATCAAAAGGGTTTTGCTTGCTTGTGGGATCAAATAAAAAAAAAAATTCTCTCTGGGGGGGGGGGGAGAAAATATAAAAGATATCAATCGATGATGATGATGATGTCATTGGATGATTGAAATTGATTAATACGTAAATTCAAATTTCCGGTCAATTTGGAGCAATTGTTTAACAAAAAAAAAAAAAAAAATAGATAAAAAAAAACAGACATTAAAGAAGAACTTTGGTAATAATATTGTAAAAAAAAAAAAATTATTAATACTATACACTAGAAAAGTAAAATTGGTACGTTGACAATAAGGAATTTGTCAGATCTGTCTTTTTATTCTTGTTCTTATCTGATGACGTCATTGAGCATGAAAATTCAAAGCTATTGGTCTTTTGAACACATGAGTGCTCTCTCTGTCACTAGCTCGCAACACTTTGAGGGACACAAATTGCACTTGCTCTATGATAAATACGTAAACAAAGCCTAAATCCTTTTTTGTAATTGATAACATTGAAAATAATCTTCATTATGTCCTGCAAGTAACAAGTTTCACTTCAAAAAATTGCTTTCAAATGGCTTAAATAAAATCATCGGACTGCCTGGGGTCAGAATCCGCGACGTTTGGTATACGAGGTTAACACGCTAACCTCTACACCACGCCCCGAGGGCAAGAAAATTATTATTACCAGGGGGGTCAAACTCGGTTTGTTTACATTTTTTCCATTTCAAGAGAGTGACGTCATGAAGATTTTTGGCCGAAACCGGATATTCGGTCGGTTCCTAATTTATTGTGATGTTTTATTTTAAGAGGCAGACCATAATCTCTATCCTTGTTTAGTTAGTCCTATTCTATTAGCAGGCTAAATATTTTAATTTTAACTTTGTAGCGGACGTAATTGTATTTTAGAAAATGAAGAGTGATTGTAATCTACTCTAATCAGATTACAGGTTCAAAGGGCGTTGCTTTTGATGTACAGTACCACCAAGAGGGAAAAAAAATATTTTTTTATTCCTTATCATCTCTCACCTTTACGTTAATTTTATTTATCTCTATTGCTTTCTTTTCAAAGGGATTATTTTGCATTAAAAAAAAAAAACACCTTTGATGCGGTGTCATCAGAATTAACAAAGAGTTTATTTAATATTTATTAAAAGAAAAAAAAACACCTTATATTCAAACATCAGCTATACATTAGAGCAGGGGTGACCAACCCAAATGATCTTTCTGGCCACTTTGGAAATCATAACTCCCCGGGACCATCATATGAAGTGAACTTCTGCTCGGACAGGCCAAGAGCCATTGATCGGAACATGTGGTAGTCGGAAGGTGCTCTACGGCGGATGGGGTAAGACTTCCCATCGAAGTGTTTCCAAGTATGTTTTGACTGGTCGTGCAACATGTGGACGAGCATTGTCGTGCTGCAATATCACCTTGTCGTGTCTCTCTTCGTATTGTGGCCGTTTTTCCTTCAATACTCGGCTCAAACGTATTAATTGTAGTCGGAAGCGATCCCCTGTGAGTGTGTTGGGTTGGAGTAGCTCAGAGTACACCACAACCACCTGATCCCACCATGGATCCATGGATATTTAGCTTTCCCGTTGATATTGAGGAATGTCCAGGATAACCATATGAATTTTTACGTTTAGGGTTATCGTAGTGTATTTTTCATCACCAGCCACGATATTATGCAGAAAATCCTTCCCTTTTTGCCGTTGGAGCAGTTGTTCGCTCTTGGTTTCATTTCGTATGGCACCCAAATTTCCTTGCTTTTGAATCATTCCCATTGACTTCAGACGCTTGGAAATAGCCATTTGATCAACTTCCAAAGAGTTTGCAAGCTCTTCTTGCGTTTGACATGGGTCGTCATCGAGTAATGCCCCTCCAATTTTTCAAACTTTTTCGACAAAGAGTGTATTTTGTAAAAATTGCGGGCCACAAAAATGTTCAAGTTGGGTCGTGGGTTGGCCACCCTTGCAATAGAGAAATGAAACATCGCCAACTCTATAGCCACATTTCTTGTTCAAATTTGTTGTTGTTTATTTCTGCGTATTTGAGCCTCCAAGTTCAACCAGGTAGCGTTGAAGGGGAGCGTTTCGTTAACGCAACCTACTCTACAGTGCATAAAGACGCTTCAATTAAATACGAATACTACAAAGTTTTTTTTTTTTTTTTTATTTCTTTGATAACGAGATTGGATTCAAGTACTTGCTATTTGTTGGTGTTATTTGTCACTCTCTCTATAGCATATCAACTTACAGTATATCCCATGGCTCAAAATTGATGGCCTTCTCTTTATGTTTTGAAAGATGATAAAGCATTCACTCATATAGTAAAGGAAGTCAAAAGCCACAAAAAACTATCTCTCTACTTGATAGCCATCCATGTTGGTTAGATGTGGTTGGTCAACAAGATTGGATTGGAATTAAATCAACTCTCTGATGTTTTGTATACAACAGAAAATTGTAATTATTTAAAAATAACAAAACAAATCAGCTAAAGACCGAGTTTTAGAGCAAAGTATACGAACTAAGATTAGGAGTAGAATGACGTAATCAGATCATCCCTATTTTTTTATTATTTAAACCAATTAAAATTTAATTTATAAATATTGTGAGATTTAATTATTTTAATTCTTTTTTTTTTTTTTTTTTTTTTTTTTAAACATTCACACTTTTTTCTCATTCACACTCACATTCACACAGTCTTTTCGGCAGCTTAGGCCATATAAAACTTTGACGATAACCGTTGTAGAGAATATATCTATTGTGGGGTCAGGCATTTCTATTTAAGCCATCTGGTATCCAAATGGCTTAAATAAAATCATCGGACTGCCTGGGTCCGAACCCGCGACGTTTGGTATAGGAGGTAGGCGCGCTACCTACTACGCCAAACTCGGGGCCTATTTTAATTCTTAATTAGATATAGATAGTAGTAGTATTATATTTTTTTGGCCTCCAACCGTCGATAAATTAGTCACGAATTAGACATAGATAGAAGAGATGTGTTAACCTATCTGTGGACCCGAATTTAAGAGATGTAGAGTGTATATAAATACATATATATATTAATCCAGGGATGGCGAAAATTTTTGAGACGTGGGTCAAAATTTGTTCTTATTTTTTTTAGTACTAGCTCGTGAGTCACTAATGCCCATTTGCACAAGTTTAAGCATTTTTAACTGAGTATTTTTAAACCTAAACTTCTTTAAAATCCGGGTAAAAATGGCCGTGGATTTAAACATATTTAGTGCACCTCTTTTAACATTTTTAGGTGAGTTTCTGTGAGAAGCAATCGTGGGTCAGTTAATAGCTCACTGACTGACCTCGGGTCATAGATTCGCCACCATTGTTTTAACCTCTTTCCTAAATAATAAAATTCCAAGAAACATTCTTTTATTTAAGGGGAAAAAATTTGTTTGTATAATGATTTATTTGATTTAAAGGAATAGAAAAACAGAAAAATTAAAGACTCAAAACAAACTCTTTGTTGTTTTGTAGTTAAATTAACAAAGAGTGAATATTTGCCCATGTGGAGAGCTCTAGATTAAAAGCTTTAATAAATAAAGTCCCTTAGGATTTTTTTTTTGTCTCTCTCTCTACTTTTTGTTTACGGTCTTTGAATGTTAATTAATTAGATTCTAGATGAGAGCGAGCCAAAAGAACAATTTCTCTTCAAGTAGAGATAGAGCTCTCGTTGTAAAAGAATTAAAAAAATTGTCTAATAATTAATTTAAATAAATCAGAGATTAATTGCTAAGAAGAAAAAATTGACTCTAAAAAAGGATTATAAAAAAAAAAGTTTAAGAATATTATCAGATCTCTTTTTTTTTCAATTTCCAATTTCGGCTGCTGAGACAATTTAAAGCCATGCTCGTTATATGGAGGGTTCAGAATACAAGTGAACCAAGTCCATTTTATTTACTTTTGAGCTACAGAGGTTTAAAGTTGAAGCTTTATAACTAAATTAGCTGTTAACATTTTTTAAAAGTCAAGCCAAGCCGATATTTTCAGAACTAGAACTTGGTTCATTATTATACAGAAATTGTACATAGTTAAGCATGTTATAGCGTTGCTAACTCTAAAATGACAAAAAGTGGGCTTGGTTCACTTGTATTCTGAACCCTCCATATCGCTCCTTTCGAAGGTCAATTAGCATAAGCGACAATAATTTTATAGAAATCGAGAGAGAAAAAAAAAGAAGCTTTCTTAGGGGTCGTCCACATATTACGTAACGCCTTTTTTGACCATTTTCTAGTCCCCCCCCCATGTCACAGTCACATACAAACAAACCCTACAAATATTATGTCACAACATACAACTACCCCCCCCCCCCCCGAATAAAATTTCTTATACAAAATTCATATCATTTTATCTTTTTTTTTTCTTTTTTAATTTTATAAATTCAACTTTGAATTGAATTGTTATGTCACACTAAGAGAAATCCCCGTCCATCTCACAATTAGTAACGTTTTGGCCTGACCCCTACCAAGGGCGGATACAAAGGGGGGGGGTAAAGGGGGTAATTACCCCCCCCCCGAGATTCGAAAAAATACCTTTTTTTCTCAAAACAATTTATTTTTAATGTAAAATTTTTAAAATTAATACTTAAAAATTTGATGTGTATTTATATTCTGGCAAACAAGTACAGAATGCGCTTTTAAATTACCGAAATTAAAAAAAAATAATGTGCTGTGCGACGAGACACACCAGATTACCCCCCCCCCCGAGAAACACCTCTGGATCCGCCCTTGACCCCTACCTACCCCCAGCTAAATGGATAGCTCTCCAAAATATATATAACTAGGGCTGCGCAAAAGAATCGATTAATCGATTATTTCCTTAAAAAATAATCGATTATTTTTCATATTCGATTATTGGGGAAATTACGTTTGAAAATATGGGATGAGACTCGTATACTAAAAAAAAGGTCAAATGATTTCCACTGGAAGGAAAAAATTTTCGCAGGAGAAAAAAATTTCCTCCAGTGGAAATTTCGCTAGAAGAAAAAAAAGGTATCTACCAACATTATAAATTTTTTAAAAAACCCAGAGAGAAATACCATCCAGTTAATCGACGCTTTCATAAAACACAATAAAATAATATTATTAAAAAAAAAAAATGACTGTACTTTTATTCCTTGGTATTCTTAGTTATTTGTATCCTTATTTGACTGTAGTCGTATTTATTTGTATTTTTATTTATTTTATCTTTATTTCTTTGTAATCTTATTTATTTGTGTCATTTATATTGTATCCTTAGTTGTTTATAGTCATATTTATTTGTACTCTTACAAAAATTGTATGAAGCTCTGCCTTTTGCCTAATAAATAAAAAAAAAAAAAAGGTATAATCGATTTTTTTTCCATAATCGATTATTTTTTCGCCTGTCCGGACCCAATAGTCGATTAATCGGAATAATCGATTATTTTTTCCACAATCGAACACCCCTATATAATACATAGTAATGTAATGTGTCCATTTGACTTCTCCGGGGCAGACACAATTTAAACTGATGTTGGGAGAATAGTTTTCCCGAAACGTCTCGCATTGTGAATAATCGGAGGCTTTTTAATTTTGCTGCTTCTGCTCATCTTCCTTAACACATATCATCACCGTTGTTTTTAAATGATTATTTTTACACACACACAAAGAGTAAGAGAAATCGAAATTCTTTTTAACAATTACAACACTTTGTAGAGAAATTGTTTAACGGCAAAGGCAAATTGTTTGATTAAGTGAATGAAAAATTAATTTGTATATTATCTCACTTTAATTCTTTATCATTTATTCTATGACTCTATCGATTACTTTATGGAAACATTTTCTCCATATCTTTTTATTATCTTCACGCGGCGGCCTTCAAAAGCTTCTTTTTTTTGGGAGGTCACCCATCCACATGTTGCGTTGTTTTTAAATAAAAATAATAGAAGCAACAAGAAAGCATTAATGGATAACAAAGGGCAGCTTTGTTTGGTAAACATCCCATCATTAGGGGAGTGTTCATAGATAACATCAATTTTTGATTGATGCTGCTCTGCTTGCATCACACTAAAGGAACCATTAGGACGTAGAAAAAAATAAATAAATGTTTAAAATCAGGATACCCGTATTTTCATTTGACTAACGTGTTTTTTTTTTTTTCAAAAATCTTGTCTTTCTATGAGTGTGCAATAAAAAAACCTCAAAAACAAAGAGAGTTAGGAAATTGAAATGTTATAAAGTTTAGAAACCTCTCTGCCAACAGAATAGAATCGGCATAAGAATACTAGTACAATCAAATACAAATTTATTCTTGGACCGCTGACGAGGGTGTTATATTAAAAGAAGACAAAACAATTTTAAAAAATTATCTTGATTTATTTTCTAGAGTATTTTGGCTTGACTGACAAATATGCGCAATTGGACTTGTTTCGGCTACAAAATGCCGTCATCAGAGCCATGAACTACAATCACAAGAATATAATTACAATTTTTTTACAAACAAATCAACATGACATAAGATTTTTCATTTTTCAGGGTTTTTGTAACAAAAATTATGTAAATATATAATATATATTTTGAGAATGTTGAATCTGGGATTTTTGTTACAAAAACCCTGAAAAATGAAAAATCTTTTGTCATGTTGATTTGTTTGTAAAAAAAATTGTAATTGTATTCTTGTGATTGCAGTTCATGGCTCTGATGACGGCATTTTGTAGCCGAAACAAGTCCAATTGCGCATACTTGTCAGTCAAGCCAAAATACTCTGAAAAATAAATCAAGATAATTTTTACTTTCTCTTACCCTATCTATATATGAAATATATATAGAGAGAAAGTATTCAATTCATTAAAAATTGTTTCTTCTTCTTTGAATATAACACCCTCTTCAGCGGTCCAAGAATAGATCTACTCGTTTATGTGTATTTGAATGTTAGTTTACTGGACTAAACTAAAAAGTTTCGTCTAAAACTAGTACAGTAATTGCTTGTAGCTGGGAATCTTAGATTAGGAATGAAAAAACAGCTTCCTTTTTTCTCCCTCACTACTTCAAATTATTTGCAAATATTTCGGCTCCTATACAGAGGCCATCATTAGTGCATATGATGAACTTTATGAGAGAGATTGTCAATTTTGTAAAGTTTTATTTTTTTCAAATTTCACAAAATCCGGCTCCAATGATTTTGATTAAAATTAAAATCTATATTCCCATATTCTCGATAAATTGTTTTAAGCGCACTTTTCTTTAACTTTTTTTAATTTTTTTAATAAAAGCACTCACACTTTCCCACACCGACACACATACACACAGTCTTTTCGGAAACTTGTTACGATACTCATTATTACTTTTCTTACCTCTATATATATGCTAATATATATAGAGAGAGAAAGTATTGGTTTCATGTCAAAAATTCGATGTCGAGATTTTGATGGATCTTCACGTTTTGAGGTCCCCTGAATCCAAAAAAGTGGTTTTCGCGACATGGTCTGTCTGTGGGTGTGTGTGTGTGTGTGTTCAATTTTAAGCATGAAGGAATTGAGCTATGAGGTTGAAATTTTATATTTAAGTTTAACACCCCCCGGGACCGGAAAAATAAGCTTTTAATCAAAATCGGCCAAAGAGTACTAGTACTTTACTGATGTACTTTTTCAGTTTTTTTCGATTTTCTCAAAATTTGCTCCAACGATTTTTTTTTAAATTCAAAAATCAATTATTTTTTAGATGCTCTTTAAAATGTATATTCTCATTTTGCAATTGAAATCTTCTGAAGACCACTTTACTCTTGTATTTCATAGGGAAGATAGGAGAAATGGTTGCCATGGTAACAAAATATAAATATTTTCCCACACTTATAAATTTTACATCTGAATTCATATGTTCCATACTGTCGGGAACTAAATATATGTCGACACAAAAAATCTGGTGTGACAAGCACAGAACACAACTTTCGATTACCGAAGGTAAGAGAAAGTTGTGTGCTGTGCGCCAGTCACACCAGATTTTTTGTTAATATATATGCGTATATATTGGGGGTCCAGGCATATTTAATTAAAGTTTGGAGAGAAAGTGTTGGTTTTACGTGAAACATTTTTCTTAAATTTATTTAAGCCATTTGGTATCCAAACCCGCAACCCTTGGTATATTCTTGTACTTCATAGAAAAGATAGCAGAAATGGTTGCCATGGTAGAAACAAAAAATATAAATAATTTCCTCTGCACTGTAAAAAAAAATTTTTTTTGTTGATTTTACAATTATGTAGGAAGCAAATTACATACTAAACTTACTAAATTTAGTATGTCTTTGCAAAAACTATTTACAAATGTATTGTAATTTTCGAAAGACATTTGAAAATTAGAGTGCAATTGTGTGGTAATTTTAGTAATCCTAAATTGCTTTAAAAAAAAAATACAATTTTTAACGAAAATTACTAAACAATGTATGTAAAATTACAATACATACTCTATTTTAGAAGAAAATTGTAATTTTAAAATGTTTTTGTTGTATATATTTGAAATTTAGTAAATAAATGCATAGTATTTTGAGAAATTTGTATATTCAGTATTCCAAAACACACTAAAATTAAGATTTTTTTTTTTTACAGTGTGATTATAAATTTTACCTCTTGAAAGAATAAATCGGGCCTTGTTGTAGTGGGTAGCATGCTGGCCATTTGTACCAATCGATCGCGAGTTCGGATCCCAGGCATTTGGATACCAAATGTGCCTGTACCCGAATATATCATATTTATCTATTAAAAGTGGGTATCGTGTACTATATGCCGAAAAGAATAAATCTGGTGTGACAGCACATCACCCAACTTTAGGGTAAGAGAAAGTTAGTAGTACGGTGAGCCACACCAGATTTTTTTTTACTTGTGTTAATAGAATAAACAACAACAACAACAATATATAATTATATTAAACGACGATAAGGAGAATTGCTTTACTGAAAATAAAAAGGCATATCTCCCTTTCTATATCAATATTTAGTCTATTATATAACACGATTACGTGACAGAGTGACAATTAACGAATAGAAATAGAGTCATTTGAAAGGAAATTCTACAAACTAGCCTACAAAGAAAATATTATGTAATGATTAACATCTTTGAAAATGTCATTTGCCTAGAATTGAATGAGACTTTGATAAGATAATACTGGCTGAAGTTGATTAAAAGGAATTCTCACCTTTTGTGCCAGACAGGGGGCCAGGGGTTCGTTTCCCCCCATCCCGAAAAATGATCACCGCGATTACATTAATTTTTACTTTCTCTTACCTATACATGTACAATAATATATAGTAAGAAAGTATGTCAAAAACACAATGTCGAGATTTATTTGATGGATATACACGTTGTGAGGTGCCCTGAATCTAAAAAATCTGGTGTGACTGGCGCACAGCACACAACTTTCTCTTACATTTCGGAAAGAGAAAGTTGTGCACCGTTGTGCTGAAACACCAGATTTTTTGGGTCGAGATATATTTAGTTGCTCTTAGCACTTTAGTTCCAAACTTGGGACCACGCGATGAATCATAGATAGCGCTGAGCTACGAATGCTTCCACATCAATAAAGTGTACTTCAAACGTTTTCCACGAAAAATTTCACTGATATACTTTTTAAAGAGCAACTAAAAATTAGTTGATTTTTGAATTTTAAACAAAATCGTTGGAGCGAATTTTGAGAAAATCGAAAAAAAAAAAAAAAACTGAAAAAGTACATCAGTAAAGTACTAGTACTTTTTGGCCGAATTTGTTCAAAATCTCCCCCTTGGGAGTGTGCCTAACTTAATTATGAAATTTCAACCTCGTAGCTCTTTAGTTCCTGAGATATTTTGTTCACAGACCAAAGACCATGTCGCGAAAACCACTTTTTTGAATTCAGGGGACCTTTAAACGTGAAGACCCATCAAAATCTCGGACATGAATCCAATACTTTCTCTCTCTAGATATATTCCATATATACATAGGTAGGAGAAAGTATAATCAAATATTTTTTAGATGCTCTTTAAAATGTATATTCTCATTTTGCCATTGAAATCTTTTGAAGCACACTTTACTCTTGTACTTCATAGAAAAGATAGAAGAAATGGTTGCCATGGTAACAAAATATAAGTATTTTCCCATACTTATATATTTTACATCTTGAATTCTAATATATCGGCGGAAACTAAATACATGTCGGCACAAAAGATCTGGTGTGACAAGCACAGAACACAACTTTCGATTAACGAAGGTAAGAGCTGTGCGACCAGTCACACCAGATTTTTTTAATATCAAAACAAAATGCGTCGTTAGAAACATACAGAGAGCATCTATTCAATTGCAAACTTTTTTTTTTTTTTTTTTTTGAACTAGAGCTTTTTTAAATAATCAAAGGCTAAGGTTAAATTCGTTAATTGACCTTGAATGATTTGAGACTGTCATTAACTTTAAAAAAATTAAACAATACTATGTGAGTCGGTTTATAAACGGCGTATGCAGCTAGTCATTAATATTAATAGGCCTGCCTGCCTATTTATTCATTTCAAAGTCTAATTTAGAAATAAATAATAAATCACACAAATACAGTATTGCTGCTATATAAATAAATAAAATTTTAATTAAGAGAAAAATTAATGAATGCGTAGGAATATATATAAATTTGTATTCTTTGTTTTTTGTCAATTAATTAATTAAATCTCAGAATTATATCTTCTCTCTGAAAAGTTACAAAAAAATATAAAATTTTATTTGATTAATAACTGAGATTTTCTCTCTCTGTCTACTGCATACCCCTGGGCCGTAGCAGAGAGGTAAAGTTTTTTGCGTCTTGCGCTAGGGGTCATGGGTAGGGATACGGTATCGAAAAAAAGTATCGATACTTGTACTTGGTATCGTATCGAAAGGAAAGTATCGATACCAGAAAGTATCGGATGAAAAGTATCGATACCAGTAGGCAGTAGCGTAGCCAGGATTTCTGCTTGGGGGGGGGGGGCCCAAAAGTTTTTGAACCCCCCCCCCCCTCTTTTTTCAAGAAACTTAAAGTGGAGGAATTTTTTTTAGATAATATAATAATTATAAATAAAAAATAAATAAAAAATAAATTTTTTTATAAGTTTTTTTTAGATTTTAGAATTTAGGAGAGTTAATAAAATAATTATTTAAAAAAAAAAAAAATCATTAGGGAAAACAATAGGTATTTTTTTGTTTTGGAGAAGGCTTTGGGGGGGCCCGGCCCCCCTGGGCCCCCCCCCTGAATACGCCACTGCCAGTAGGTATCGAGTATTTTTTGATGTATGAGTATTTTTCCTTTTTTTTAAGTTTTTTCGGCATCTTAGGCTCCTGACGTCGTTCAAAGGGCTAAACGGAAGATCAATGGGGTATACTGGTATGCCATTTTCCCAAAGTAATGAGCATCAGGGGGGGGGGGGGGCTTTCTCAACCAAAATACGGATTTCGCCAAAATAAAAGTCCGTCCATTTTCACTGATCGACAAAAATGAACTTTTTTTCTTTCACAAAAACAAAGATAAAGATATGAGATTCTAGAAATATTTTTCATAAATTCAAATATAATTTCAGTTTTTCCCCATCAGATTTTTTTAAGTCGACTCCGCTTAAAAAAAGTTTTGCAACCATATTACCTACTTTTTCAAAATGAAAAGAAATTTATTTTTTATTTATTTTGTGAGTATGTGAATGGTGAATATGAGTTATCCGAGCTAAGGATAGCAAAGTCAAATTTGCTTTCATCCTTCCTCGTTCTCTCTCATTATGAAATAGAAAATAGAAATAAAAAATGTTATGCTGAGTGAGAAAGAAAAAGAGAGGGCGGGAGGGGGGGGGGTCACTGGTGTCATCCCCATCTAATTAATTAAACATTAAAAAAAAATTTAAAATTTTTATAGGTTATATACCTACTCTTTTTTTTTTTTATAAATTAAATAAAACGTTGCTGACGTCAAAAGACAAGGCCATATTTTTTTTATATGCCAGAGAGTTAATTATTAAACGTTAACCTTGAATAGGCCTAGCAGGAAAATTGTTGTGAGTATGCGAATGTCTGCTAGCAAAATTTCTCTGCCTTTTTACTTTCTCTTGCCTATATATATATATCTATATATATAAAGAGAGAAAGTATTGGATTCATGTCAAAAATTAGATGTCGAGATGATTTGATGGATATACACGTTTTGAGGTTCCTTGAGTTCAAAACAGGTGGTCTGTCTGTATGTGTTCAATTTTAAGCATGAAGAAATTGAGCTAGGAGGGTGAAATTTTATATTTAAGTTAGGCACCCACCTGAGGCGTAAAAATAAGCTTTTTATCAAAATCAGTCAAAAAGTACTAGTAGTACTTTTGTGAAAAAAAAAAAAAATACATACTTTTCTCCCATTCACACACACATACACATAGTATTTTCGGCAACTTAGGCCATTTAAGACTTTAAACGATAACCGTTATTATATATATATTGGGGTCCAGGCATTAGGCATTCTTCTCATTTGGTATCCAAATGGCTTAAATAAAATCATCGGATTGCCTGGAATCAGAACCCTCGACCCTTGGTATAAAAGGCAGGCGCGTTGCCAACTACGCCAAGCCCTAGGGCTAGTAGTACTTTACTGATGTACTTTTTCGATTTCCTCAAAATTCGCTGTAACGATTTTGTTTAGAATTCAAAAATCAATTATTTTTTTTTTTAGATGCTCTTTAAAATGTATATTGCCCTCGGGGCTTGGTGTAGGGGTTAGAGTGCTAACCTGGTATACCAAATGTCGCGGGTTCGGACCCCAGGCAGTCCGATGATTTAATTTAAGACATTTGGATACCAAATGGCTTAAATAAGTATGCCTGGACCCCAATATATTTATTATTCATAATAACGGTTATCTTATAAAGTCTTATATGGCCTAAGTTGCCGAAAAGACTGTGTGTTTGTGTGTGAATGAGAAAAAAGTGTGAGTGTTAAAAAAAAAAAAATGTATATTCTTATTTTGCCCTTGAAATTGTTTGAAGCACAGGAATGCCATCTTAAAAAAATATAAATATTTTCCAATATATATAAATTTTACATCTTGGATTGTCGGTAACTAAATATGTCTCGACACAAAAAATCTGATGGGGTCTAAATGGCCTTAGTTGTCGAAAAAGACATAAAAAAAAAATAAAAATAAAATAAAACAGAACACAACTTTCAATTATCATAGGTAAGAGAAAGTTGTGTGCTATGCGATCAGACACACCAGATTTTTTATTTCACTTCCTCTTATACTGGATTCATACAACTGAATTGTTTTAGAGATAGTCGAAGGTTGATCACTCCAGATTTTATGAGCAATTTAGTTAGATAACTTAGCAATATCATTCTCTGAGCGAGAATAACCATGTCTTTAAATAAATAGAATTTGATAAAAAGAAAGGCAAAGAGACTCTTTTTTTTTTTTTTTTTTTTAAAAAAACATTCACACTTTTTTCTCATTCACACTCACACTCACACACACATTCACACAGTCTTTTCGGCAACTTAGGCCATATAAGACATTTACGATAACCGTTATTTATGAATTTATATATATTAGGGTCCAGGCATTTTTATTTAAGCCAACTGGTATCCAGATGGCTTAAATAAAATCATCGGACTGCCTGGGGTCCGAACCCGCGACGTTTGGTATATGAGGTTAGCACGCTAACCTCTACGCCATGCCCCGTGGGCCAAAGAGACTCGAACTTCAATTAGCACCGAATTCAGCAGATATAGAGGGCATATAATTAACCATATGATAACATTTAGCGACTTATGGAAATTTTATTTCTAATTCCTCATTTGTATTATTATTAGAATGAATAAAGATATGGGAAGAAGAACCCCCACCCCTCATGGCCGAGAGGTTAAAGATAGTAACAAATGGAGGGCTAAGCAGCATAGTGTAAGTGAAGCGATTATTTTGTGAAAAAAGGTATTTTGCATTGATTGCCATAAAAAGCTCACATGTTTAATTAAGAACTAATCTCTTTTGTCCTGATGACATATGTTATATATAATATTTTTATGTTACAAAAAAACACCTGATAAAATAAAATAAATCATTCTAAATTCAAATAGTTCAAATAAAAACACATTGTTTCTTGCTTACAAAAATTTATTTATTTTGCAAAAGTGGGTAAATTTTTGAAGTATTCTTTAGTTTAATGTATAAAATGGTAGATGGCATCCCAATGATATGGGAAATTGAAATATTCAGGAAGTCCGGTAATCATTTGGTTAATAAATTATATAAATAAATGTACAGTGAGGGACAATATTAAGTCCCACCCATGCGTTTTCTACTTGTGATTATTTCATTGTTTTTAAAAAAATATTATATATTTTTTAATGAAAACTTTCATGGTTCAAACCTAGATAATTTCCAATTTTGATTTTCTTTTATAAAAACAACGAAAAGAGAAAAAAAAAAAGTAATAGGAAAAAGAATAATTAAAAAAAAACCAAAGAAACTCTCATTAGTATAGATTCCAAGATAATTAGAATCTATATTATTTTTGTATTGAAAAAGACTATAATAATATTCTACTCAGTGAGTCTTTGTTTAAATAATATCTAAAAAATAATTGATTTATGAATTTTAATCAAAATCGTTAGAGCGAATTTTGAGAAAACTGAAAAAGTACTTCAGTAAAGTACTAGTAATCTTTGGCCGATTTTGATTAAAAGCTTATTTTCACGCTTCAGTGGGGTGTCTAAATTAAATATAAAATTTCAACTTCCTATCTCTTTTCGTTCTTGAGATATTTTGTTCACAGACACTCGGACACACAGACAGACCATGTCGCGAAAACTACTTTTTTGGATTCAGGGGACCTCAAAACTGTCAAAATCTCTACATCGAATTTTTGACATGAACCCAATACTTTCTCTCTATATATATATTACATATATACATAGGTAAGAGAAAGTAAAAATAGAAAATAAACAAAGAGAAGGTATAATAGTATATAAATCATTGTTAGTTTATTTTTTATTCTTTAAACATACATTTTTATCGCTCAGGACGGGATACTAACCAGCTGAACTCTTAATATCATTAAATAAGAGAGGAAGGTTAGAAAAATAATAAATAACGAAAGCAAAAAAAAAAAAAAAATCAATTAGCACCAAATTCTAGAGATATAAAAATAAATATTGCCTGGAGTCTCAGATTTGCTTCCCGTCTCAAACGAGAAAAATCTCAATCCAATTGAATTGGCTGACAATCAATTGAAATAAATAGAAATCGGGCTCTAAAAGGCTAAAAAGAAATTAAAAAAAAAAAAAAAAACAACTAATAAATAGGACTATTTATCTAAAAATACTTATGAGGGATTAGAAATCTGGAGTGGTTACGACTCGACAGTTTTTGTGATTAATCTCAAAGACTATTGAGTTTTCAAAAAAAAAAAAAAAAAAAAAAAAAAGAAAACTTGTAGAAAAACAAATTGAAAGATGCGGAAAAGTTGATGAGGAAATAAAAAAAATCTGGAGTGACTGGTCGCACCAGATGTTTTGTCTTGAGATATATTTAATTTCCGACAGTAGGGTACATTTGAATTCAAAATGTAAAACTTTTAAGATTGGGAAAATATTTATATTTTGTTACCATGGCAACTATTTCTCCTATCTTTCCTATGGAGTAGAAGAGTAAAGTGGTCTTCAGAAGATTTCAATCACAAAATAAGAATATACATTTTAAAGAACATCTAAAAAATAATTGATTTATGAATAAAAAAAAAAAATAATTGCAGCGAATTTTGAGAAAATCGAAAAAAACTGAGAAATTACATCAGTAAAGTATTAGTACTCTTTGGTCGATTTTGTTCAAAAGCTTCGTGTCACGTCCCATGGGGGTGCCTAACTTAAATATAAAATTTCAACTTCCTAGCTCTTTTCGTTCTTGAGATATTTTGTTCACAGACAGACAGACCATGTCGCGAAAACCACTTTTTTGGATTCAGGGGACCTCAAAACGTGTATTTCCATCAAAATCTCGGCATCGAATTTTTGACATGAATCAAATACTTTCTCTCTATATATATTAACATATACATAGAGGTAAGAGAAAGTAAAAATAGCAGCTATTGATTATTTCATTTATTAAGGCTGACTTTTCGGTCTTGAATAAGACCATTCTCAGAGCTAAATTATTAGACATTATTGTGAAAATGTATTCTGGCCCCCGGGTCTGGCGTAGTAGGTAGCGCGCCTACCTCCTATACCAAACGTCGCGGGTTCGGACCCAGGCAGTCCGATGATTTTATTTAAGCCATTTGGATACCAGATGGCTTAAATAGAAATGCCTGAACCCCAAATTGATATATTAATTACAACGGTTATCGTCAAAGTCTTATATGGCCTAAGTTGCCGAAAAAGACTGTATGAATGTGTGTGTGAGTGTGAGTGTGAATGAGAAAAAAGTGTGAATGTTAAAAAAAAAAAAAAAAATGTATTCTGTGTGATTTAGCTCTGAAGACGGAAACGTCAGTCTAATGACCCTTAATAAATGAAATAATCATCAGCTATTCTTTTTATTTCATAATCGAAAACAACTTGTCTAATTAAAATAACGTAATTTTTCATAATATGACAAAAACCACGTGATCGGCTTGCGGTGGTCGGTAGTTGCTGCGGATGCTATTTAAGAAATAATTTTCCCCGCGTAATGACTTAACCCTATTGATTGATTACTCACTCTGTAAAGACCTCCGAGTCGCTGTGCGGCAGGACCAATTTCGGCAAGACGATCGCCTTTTTGCGATGCGGTGACATAATTGTGATTTTTCGTTCACCTCTGGCAGCAACCCGGGCCAATTCCCGTTCCAGCGATTCCAAACTTCGTGCCTCGACGCATGATGTAACAACACGTCGAATATCCGTGCGTTGTTGTTGATGTTGTTGGTGTTGTTGTAATAGAAAACTTGCTCTAGGCGCCGGGCGTAAATTCTCCATCGATTTAGCCGATTCCACCCTCTGGGGCATGAGATGTCGCGAAGATGCATCTTCAGATCTTTGTGCCATGAGAATTCTTTGGTGTTGTTGTTGTTGCGTTTCCTCAGATCGTTGTGTTGATAGATAACGTGCAGATGATGCTTTTGTCAATTCCTTTTCCGTGCTTGTTGTCGATGACGATGAGAGTGTCTCTTCGGAACGTTGTGTTGTCAGAAATCGTCCGCTTTTTTCAAGAAACGACGTCCCTAAGAGTGAAATTTGCGAGATACCTTCAAGAGCGGTTTTTTGATGATCGCTTAAAATCTCTGCTGAACGTAAAAAACAGCCTTGTTTTGAAGAAGTGAAAAATTTCCCACCCATGGAAGAACTTTTTGACGTTGTCGTTGAAGCAGAGATCATCTTTGAAGATGAAGACGATTGGACAACTTGAATTGTTTCCTCTTCGCCGCAAGAGCCTTCTTCAAGTGTGTCCGTATCGGAATCCTCCATGGTGACACTCATATTTGCACACACACAGACACAAACACTCAAACACAAACACACGCGGGAAAGTGCATCGCACGGTGGTGGTGGATCGATTAACGTGAGTGGGAGAGCGCGCGGCGCGTTCGAGTCGCGACGGTGAGTGAAGCTCTCTCTCTCTCTCTCTCTCGCCCTGTAACCTCTCTTTGCTTTGCAACAAGTCGCCGTATGCCGAATATTCCCGATCAATCCCGAGGCTATATTTACACGCTCCGCCGGGGTTCTCACCTGCCGCTCTCGCCCGCCGTTCCAATTGTTGCACCCTTTATTATTATTATTATTATTCATTAACTCTAATCAGCTGAGATTATTGAAATTCTTACAAGTCGAAGAGAGGGGAATAAAAATAATTAAAAAAAAATCTTTTTTTATTTTAAACACTCACACTTTTTTCCTATTCACACGGTCTTTTCAGCAACTTAGGCCATATAAGACTTTAATACGATAAATCGTTATTATTTATTTTTTTTTTATTTATTATATAATGTATTTAGAGCCTGAGCTCATTACATGGATTCGGTGAATATTATTTTACATTATTAGTGGTCGTTACATCGTTGTTATATCCTTACTATAACATTAATGAGTACATGGATTTTGTGAATATACCATAATACATACATACAGATAGCAGGAAAAACCAGCCATACCACAGGGTAGAGGCAGAAACAGTAAAAGGAAAAGTTGAAAGGATAGAGAACCAACCCGTTCATTCATTCTCCTAGACAGAAAGCTCTCAGCTTCAGTACTGATCTAATGAAATTAAATATTCGGATCACTTCCCTCTCGCTAATTGGGCTTAGTAAATTAGTCCATAGTTCCTCCTCGGAGTAGTGCCTTGTAAAGTAACTCTCTCTGATACCCTTGTAAATTGTGCATTCCATAAAAAGATGAAACAGGGACTCCTCCGTCTCCAAGTTGCATACCGGACAAATTTCGTCTGGCTTGATTTTATAAAAGCTCCCCTCAAAGAAGAAATTTACATTGAGTATGTTACTTGTTCTGGCCTGATAGAGGACTCTGAGTGCCTTCAATGGCGTCTTGAAACATAAAATGGTGCCCTGCCTATAGTCCATTAGCTTATATTGTGGAGTATATGACGATTTCTTGATTCTCTCTTCATCTTCTTTATAGTAATATAGTTGCATTTCCTCGTTTAACATCTTCTTGCTCTTTATCCATAAGTTTGGGTCTTGACTGTGCCAAAGGTGTTCCTTCCGGATTAAACCAAAAAATCTTTTTATTTGACTAACCCAATTATATTTTAGGTCTGGTTTCACCTCATCAAGATGCAGTAACCTTTTATAGCATATCTTGGGTAACCGATCTTCGGCCATATTTAATAGTTTGATCAGCCAATTTAAGGCTCTGATGAAAACGAGGCAGCTTAGTTTGTTTTGTTGGTACTCTCTTCTTATAATATAGCCCGGAGTAGATGGGTTTAGCAGGTAAAGGGACTTAAAAAATTTCACCTGAGCTTTCTCTATGACATCTATATAATTTAACCCCCATATCTCCGATGCATATAAAGTAATGTTAACTAGGATTGTGATAAATCGTTATTATGAATATATAAGGACTCTGATACGCATTAGTGTGTCAAGCGCCAGGTACCGAGATTTGAGAAAATTAACATTAAAGTTTTGCTGATTTACATTGTTTTGATTAGATTATATATAATTTTTTTTTTGTCAATTGTGCAATTTTTTTTAGGATATATTTAATAAAAAATTCTATTATTTGAAACAATATTCCGTGGTTAACTCAATTTTTAATTTTTTTTTTTGGCGCTTGACACACTAATGCGTAACAGGGTCCATATATATTGGGGTCCAGGCATTCTTAAAAAAAAAATCTTTTAATTTTGTTTATATCTCCATTTTATTAAATTAATATCTATCAAATATAATTTAAAATCAAATATAATTTAAAAAACTGGAAGCGAAATCTTGACTCCTCTCCCCCTAATAATAATAATAATCAAAGACTAGCATGTAAAAAAAAGGTCAAATGATTTGCAAAAGCGGAAAGGGTAAAAAAATTTAGTCTCCATAAAAAAACGCTAAAATGATTTTCACGGAAGGGGAAAAAAATTTCAAAAAAAAAAAAAAAAAAAGGTAAAATGATAGGGTCTATGAATTTTTTATAGAAAATACAATTTTCGGTTTCGGCCGAAAATAAGATTGAGGCCGAAATTCAGTTTCGGTTTCGGCTGATGGCTAAGGGGCCTGGGTTCAGATCCCAGGCAATCCGAAGAATATTTATTGATTTTAATCATTTGAATACCAAATGGTATAAATAAATATGCCTGGACCCCGTATTTAAAAATAATTTAGGTATCATTAAATATATATAGCCTAAGATGCCGAAAAGACTTAAGAAAAAAAAAAAAAAAAAATCAAATTTCGCCAATCTTTCTAAGGCTTTAACTTTACAAAAATTTTATAAAATTTTGTAACGAACGTTTTTTTTTTTTTTTTTTTTTGTTTTTATTGTTGACGCTAAAAAAAATTATTATTTATATCTAAAAATGAGGGCGATGTACCTATTAGTATAAATAGTAAGTTGCTAAACCTCTCAGAGCTCTATCAAGATTTGTATTAATTACACAAGCCGACGATGGTTTTGTTTATTTAACTTTTGTTGATTGCTTCCTACGCATGTCCTTTTGTGTGTTGCATCAATCTACACCGTAATCTCGGCCTTATAGTAATTATAATTAATTAATAAAATTAAATTCTTTCAGAGAGTGAGAGATAAATGTGAGATTTAATTAATTGATTGACGCAAAGAAAAGATATATCTATATTCATTGCTATTTGTGTTATTAGCTACTCTTTTCTTTTGCCTCTTCCTCTTCTATCGACCCCGTCGAAAAATATTTCAAAATTTATAAGGTTATCTTCTTTAAATTTTTTACCTTTTTGTTTTTTTATTGACTATAATAATAAAATAGTTAAAAAAAAAAAATTTATTGCTTGAATTTGTAGGGCATGAATTATAGATGGCAACAAAAACAAAGAGAGTGGGATACAAGAAGGGGAGAGGAAGGGGAAAGTGACCTCAGAGAGAAAATAAAAATAAAGTTACCAAAATATGAGTTTAACATATCTTCTTGCAAAAAAAAAGGGTAGACGATATTGTTTATTCCATTTTACTTTCTCTTACCTCTATATACGTATATGTTAATATATATAGAGAGAGAAAGTATTGGATTCATGTCAAAAATTCGATGTCGAGATCTTCACGTTTTGAGATCCTCTGAATCCAAAAAAGTGGTTTTCGCGACATGGTCTGTGTGTGTGTCTGTGAACAAAATAACTCAAGAACGAAAAGAGCTAGGAGGTTGAAATTTTATATTTCAGTTAGACACCCCCATGGGACGTGACACGAAGCTTTTGATCAAAATCGGCCAAAGAGTACTAGTACTTTACTGATGCACTTTTTCAGTTTTTTCGATTTTCTCAAAATTCGCTCAAAAGATTTTTTTTTTTAATTCAAAAATCAATTATTTTTTAGATGCTCTTTAAAATGTATATTCTCATTTTGTCATTGAAATCTTCTGAAGACCACTTTACTCTTAATAGAAAAGATCGGAGAAATGGTTGCCATACTCGTACGGAAATACTATATGCCCTAAAATATAAGCAATTACAATGTCTTCACTTATAAGCAGAAATATGACCTGAAAATATATTCTTCAAATTATATATTAAGTTATAATAAAAATTATAATGGGATTAGCTCAGGGACCCATATCTTGTGGGTACGTGGATGGCGACCACGAGCTGCCCTAGCTGGGACTGGCATTACTTCTGTTCTTTGCATGTCAGTCTCTTCCCTTCTATATTTTCAACAGGCGTCAGACCGTGCGACGGGCCGGCCTGTACTATTTCTTCCCGATCGCAGAAATCCATGAATGACAAATTCCGCCGACCCCGCACTGCGGGAATAATCAGGCGAAGAAAGAAGAAGAAGAAGAAGAAGAAAAATTATAATGGGATATAATTTAAATTATAACCAATAGATATAACTTTTTATATGTCTCGGAAATTATATTTTGGAATATATTATAGTATATTCAAAGAATTAATTTTTGATTATAATTCTAATTATATTCGCAAATATGGCTGCATTATACATGTACATTTTAAACTTGATAATTTTTTTTTCTACACAACTACAGTATTATAAATAGATTTAGATGAAGAAGCCTTCAGTCAACAAACTTTTTCTTTTTTTTTAATCATTCATTTTTTAAATTTGGTCAAAGGATTTTAGATTAGTCCAAAGTTTTTGTTGCTCTATTTAAAGAAAGTTTTTTCTTTTTAATTCCAAACTTAAATGGTGGAGCACGCATGGGATTTGGTTAATTGGATGAGGAAACACTCAAGTGTCTATCTAACTACTTGTTGTTGTTGTTGTTGTTGTTGTTTGGGGTTGGGTAGTTAATAACGAATTAATTAAATTATCCTCTCTCACCTCAATAAATAATCGTTTAATTAAATTTTGCAATTTTATTAAATTCTTTTTTTTTTTCATATTTCTAATTAGAAATAAATCTCATAATCATTGCTCTTCTCTAAATCTATATATTCTAAAAATAACAATAAGCAATGCCAAGCGTGGCGTGGTGATCCAGAGGAATTAGCGTGTTGAAGGTAGCCATTGGTATTATTCGTTTAAAATATATAAATATATGTAAATATGTCAATATGTAAATTAAAAAATCCTTTTCAGTCAAAAAGGAAAATTAAAAAAAAAAATAACAAAAATGGGATTTTTTAAAATTTATTTATTTGAAATTCCTTTTGCGTAGTCATCTACCGGCTCTACCCCGTGAAGTTACATTATTTACTATCTCTAACTCCTCCTCATACTTTGGTTTCTGGTTAGTGAACTAATCCTTATTTCTGGTTCCTTTTGTCCAACCTCTTCTATGCTAGGGAGGATGTCCTAGTTTGAGGAGGGACTCTCTCAGCACCGACTCCTTTCGAAGAATGCATCCCTGAGAGGGAATCTTCTTTAGGTCCCTTCCACAGGACGGAATGTCACGGCAACTCCCTCTCTTGTAGAGTTGCCTGGGGGCTGTTGTGGTGAGATCCAATATTCCATTCCAGTGCCTGTTTGAGGATTTGTTTACATTAAATAAATATTTTTATTTAATGAAAAATCCCGTAAGGCCAGGATTTGAACAGGGATCTCTAGTGTAATTACTATTGCCTGGTTGAATTCTGCTTTTTAAAATTTCATCATACATTTTTCTAAAGGAAAGAAGAACAAAACATTTTCTTTGGCAATAGTACTTTTAATTTTTATTATACTGACACTCTTGTCGATTTATGTCCGTCTTTAGGCCTATAGTACATTCAGTAAGGTATATTTCGTCTTCTTTGACCAGTGCCGTAGCGAGCTTAACTCGCGCCAGGGGCACAATACCTTTTACCGCCACTCCCCTCCCCCCATTCGGAAACCATATAATATTATATATAAAATATACAAAATGATTATACTGGCACTAAAATTAAAATATATTTTCTAGAAATCAATTTTAATAAAAATAAAAATTTTTTGTTTTGGCGCCCCTTTGTGAGTAGCGCCCGGGGCATGATGACCCCCCTTGCCCGCCCCCTACGCCACAGCCTTTGACCCACATTTTCACATTTCAGATGCTTTGTTCTTAAATAGTTTTATGTCGGTAGGAAAGCCATTTAAAACATTGAATCAGTTTCTTCTGTGTATTGATCAAGTGAGGATAAAAAATTCGTATTGCAGCAACATCTGACCTCTGAACAAAGGCGGATACAGGGGCAGGGTAAAGGGGTAATCCCCCCCCCCGAGATTTGAGAAAAATATGGGCTATAGCCCATTTAGCCCTGTGGTTAGGGCCCCCCTGGACAGCGGGCCACACAGTCAGATGTTTGTTAATAGAGTTAAATAAATTTTTTTTTTTAATTCAAACATAAATATTAACTGTTATATTATATGAAAATTCAATATACGGTAAAAGAAACAAAAATATTTAGTAACAATTTTATTTACATGTAATATCGGAGAACAAAAAAGTGACAAATGTTAAAAAAAAGAAAATAAAGCTCCCATTATTAGACCAGGCGCTGGAGGTAGTTGAGTATGCAAAATTTGAGGACCGAATTCTGACAATGGATTTGGGCTAAGAATAGCTCCCAGAATAAGGATCCGGATCTTGCCGGGCCAATTTTTGGTCCAATTTTTTTTTTTACCCCCACCCCATAGGAAATCAATGGAGTGCATGCTAAGATGATGTGGAGATTTGCAATTATGGTCAAATTCGAGTACTTAAAACCTCAAACAATGAAAAAACTGTCTTGTCAGCAACTGAGGGGATCCTCTAGAGTCCCCTGAGAAGTACTATCTTGCCACCAGTTGTGGTGGTCCCCTGTAACCCCTTCATCTCTTTTCTCTCTCTTTGTTATAAATTTAAATATACGGCTTTAACATCATGCCAAATTGTGGGGACCGGCAATTATGTTCATAATCCACTAGCTGGTATCCCAATCAATGAAAAATACTATCTTGCCGCCAGCTGCGGTGGTCCCCTCTAACCTCTTCACCTCTTTTATCTCCCTTTATTATAAATACACCAGGTAGTAGATTATGAGCATAATTGCCGGTCCCCACAATTTGGCATGGTTTTAAGACAGTACATCTAAATGTATAATAAAGGGAGAGAAAAGAGGTGAAGGGGTTAAAGGGGACCACGGCAGTTGGCGGCAAGATAGTATTTTTCATTGATTGGGATACCAGGTAGTGGATTATGAACATAATTGCCGGTCCCCACAATTTGGCATGATGTTAAAGCCGTATATTTAAATTTATAACAAAGAGAGAGATAAAAGAGGTGAAGGGGTTAGAGGGGACCACCGCAGTTGGCGGCAAGATAGTATTTTTCATTGATTGGGATACCAGCTAGTGGATTATGAACATAATTGCCGGTCCCCACAATTTGGCATGATGTTAAAGCCGTATATTTAAATTTATAACAAAGAGAGAGAAAAGAGATGAAGGGGTTACAGGGGACCACCACAACTGGTGGCAAGATAGTACTTCTCAGGGGACTCTAGAGGATCCCCTCAGTTGCTGACAAGACAGTTTTTTCATTGTTTGAGGTTTTAAGTACTCGAATTTGACCATAATTGCAAATCTCCACATCATCTTAGCATGCATTCCATTGATTTCCTATGGGGTGGGGGTAAAAAAAAAATTGGACCACAAATTGGCCCGGCAAGATCCGGATCCTTATTCTGGGAGCTATTCTTAGCCCAAATCCATTGTCAGAATTCGGTCCTCAAATTTTGCATACTCAACTACCTCCAGCGCCCGCTCCATATAGAGAAAATAATTTATTTTATTTAAATAAAAAATAACAAATATTTTATGGCGATTTTTGCTCTTGAATGTTTTTAGATAATTCATTTATATCGGGTTTGTGATTCTGACTTTTGTGAGATCGTCAAAAGCTTTTTTTTTTAACACTCACACTTTTTTCTCATTCCCACTCATACTCACACACACATTTACACGTTAGGAACATTTTAAGAATGTCAAAATCTGACACTTGGGAGTCTAAAATTAGACTAATAAATACAGTAATGTTATATGCCGCATAAGTATGGGCCTTAAACTACAGAAACAAATGCAGAATAAATTTGTAAAAACATTACTACAAACACCAAAAACTACGCGAAATGATTATCTATCTATTCCTGGAAATGGGAACCAATGCAATACACATATCAATCATTAAGAAGGCTTTGAGATGGTGGATCAAATTGACTGAAATGTCTGAAAACAGAACCCCCTATGTCTGAAGAGATTGATATGTTTAGACACAAACCCCACCAGCGGAAATCACCAAAGCTTGAATTGGTTCACGCAGCTAAAAGAAATATTGAAGACAATAAATAGCCAACCTGAAAATATTAATGAGAAAAACTTAATAGACCAATTTGAAGCATCCAGAAATAGTGACGAAAGTACAAAAAAGAAAATATAATAGGTTATATAAGGATCTCTACCCCTAGAATGGACGGGCAAAATATCTGCTCTTGAGATGCCATATAGCAAAACATCAAATACTCGCGCAACTAAGACTGGCAAATGAAAATTATTGTATACAGCTGATTTACAAGGACCAAATGTGTAGGATAGACCCAAGTCAATATTGTACCCTATGCAACAAAAAGGAAAGGGGAAATCTAGAGCACATAATGTTAAATTGTCCAATGTACCACATCTCTAGGGAGAGATATTTAAAAAAAATATCAACCCAGTTTATTAAGTTTATTAGATGTAGGGGATATGAAAAAACTAAATGATATTTTCTACTACACAGCTGAGATGATAAAGAGGAGGCAAGGGCGGATACAAGGGGGGGGGGGGGGTAAAGGGGGGTAATTACCCCCCCCCCCCCCGCAGATTCGAAAAAATACCTTTTTTTCGCAAAAAAATTTATTTTTAATGTAAGATTTTTAAAATTAATACTTAAAAATTTGATGTGTTATATTCTGGCAAACAAATACAGAATGCGCTTTTAAATTGCAGAAATTAAAAAAAAATAGTGTGCTGTGCGACGAGTCACACCAGATTACCCTCCCCCCCCCCCGAGAAACCACCTCTGGATCCGCCCTTGAGAGGAGGGAATTGTGTTTGTAAGGTGAAGAAAAAGAGACTCTCTTGGTGTAAAGATTGTATATGTATGTCTGTATAATGTAAAATTGTAGTAGTTCAAAACATGCAAAAGAAAAATTAAGAAAAATGACCATGAATGTCTTAAATATGTGTATGAGAAACTCACTCATTTCTATAAGCAAAATACTAAAATAAATAAATGTATATTATTATTATCAGGGCCGCAGACAGGAGGGGGGGGGGGGGCAGGGGGCTATATCCCCGGGGCGCGGGCCCTTTGCGTTCCAACCTTAAAATTCTAATAAAAAATAATTTTCATGGTTAAAATTTCAATAAAAATATCATTTTCTTGGAATTTTTTTCCTGAGGGGGCTCGGGCCCTTTAAGCTCAAAGCAAGTTTGATATTATTTTACACTTCTCAGGTTAGCTAAAAACGCAAATTTCAGTGTCTAATTTTCAAAAAATTATCCATACCCCCAGACCGGTAGTCGTCTCTCCGGATAAATTATGGTAACCCTATGTTTAGGAAATTTTAAAAAAATTTTAAATAATTTTTTTTATTTAAATAAATATTGTAAGCTATGTATAACTGTTTCAAAAATGTTGTCAAAAACTGTTTAAAAAATTGTTGGCGACATGGTCTGTCTGTGTGTCTGTCTGTGTGTGTGTCTGTGTGTGTGTCTGTGAACAAAATATCTCAAGAACGAAAAGAGCTAGGAAGTTGAAATTTTATATTTAAGTTAGGCACCCCCATGGGACGTGACACGAAGCTTTTGAACAAAATCGACCAAAGAGTACTAGCACTTTACTGATTCACTTTTTCAGTTTTTTTCGATTTTCTCTAAATTTGCTCCAACGATTTTTTTTAAAATTCAAAAATCAATTATTTTTTAAATTCTCTATAAAATGTATATTCTCATTTTGTGATTGAAATCTTCTGACGACCACTTTACTCTTGTACTCCATAGAAAAGATAGGAGAAATGGTTGCCATGGTATCAAAATATAAATATTTTCCCATACTTATAAATTTTACATCTTGAATTCAATTGTACCCTACTGTCGGAAACTAAATACATGTCGACACAAAAAATCTGGTGTGACAAGCACAGTACACAACTTTCGATTACCGAAGGTAAGAGAAAGTTGTGTGCTGTGCGCCAGTCACACCAGATTTTTTTTATGAAATTCATTCTTGAAAAAATTTGTGCTGGAAACTATGAAAATAAGGCAATTTATTTTCTGGTAGACCTGAATAAGAAGAAATCAAATTTAAACTTATAAATTTTCAGGATTGATTCTACGTTTTTATATTCATTAATCATTTTTCAACTTTAAATGCTCTCCTATATACATTGAGTGTTTCCTTTCAATATTTATTGATTCAATTATCATTTGTGGAATGTCTATATTAACTGGGCAGAGTTTTGCTTTAAAAAGAAGAATTTTTTTTCAATCAACGCTCAAATAGACTCTGAATTAGCCAGTCAATATAACGTATAACGCGAGATCAGTTTGTATTTTGATTGGACAAAATTGCGCCCCCTGGACTCGAACTACGACCTCCACACTTTCGCGGTGGGCGGACTACCTTTGTCGTAGGTCGGCGGCTCGGCCCTTTTTGTTGGCATAGGCTAACGAATTTTATTATTAGTATTATTTGTTTGATTTGTACTTAGAGGGATATTTTTAGAAATTTTATTTCACTGATCTTGGAATAATTAATCTGTTTTCCGTATCGGAGTTGCTTTGAGGTTGTTTTCGAAATTTGGCTGTTCGTTAACGCATTTCTTAAGGATAATGGGAAAGCCGTTTCTTTAAAGAGTTGAATGGAACCATCCCGATCCTATATCTTGGCGAGATTGTCCCTTACAATTAGGGGGACTTTATACCACACTAATCTAGGGAGTGAAAAAAAAAAAACGTTGTTCTATTTTTAAATAGAATATGTTAAAATTGGGAACGCCAAGCACAAACCATAACTCATTTAGGGGGTTCTACAAAATTTATTTATTCTGAAATGATTTAAATTTGAGAGGTAGAGCTTTCATTGTTGTTGCTATTAAATATCATTTGGACTGCCTATATTCAGAAACCAGAACCATTTCCTCACGGGAGCGAAGTGGTTACGCATGTTTTTCCCGATAAGATGGCGTTGGGTGTCATAAAAAGTATGCCCAAAAATCAAGTAATTCAAAAATTTGCCAAGAGATGTCAGAATCGTAGCTAATAATATTTAATGCATTTGGTTGATTTTCATTGATCTTTTAACAATAAATACTTTATAAATGTTATTATATATTATGTATCTTTTATAAAAGCATAAAAATATATAAATATAGGCCAGATATAGGCTAATATTATATCGTCTGTTAGACTAGCCTGCCATCTATTGCAAGAATGCTGAACTAATTTGACAGTTGAATTTTAAATAAATAATCTAAGCTTATTTTAAAAAAATTTCTTAATTAATATGTGATTAATAATAACAATAAATTCATTTTTAATTTTAACAAAAAATTAAAGATTATTGGAACAGATTGTTTTTTTGTATTTGCTTGATAACAAAAAAATTAATTACGATAATTTTTTAATAAGTCATTAAAAAAATTATAGCTCGATGTCCCAATAATCTCTTATGAATTTAATTCATTTAAAAAAAAACCGCATTGAAAAATTCCTTATAATAGTCTAGTTTTTTTTAAAGTACTTTTAGACGTCCCTCCTGAACCCCCTTAAGGGGATAAGAAAAGAGAGAGGGGATAATAGGAATGCCGATTCCGTAGTCCTGGGATTAGTAACCCCAAGAATATATAAGTAAATACATTTTGGAAGGGTTTTGACAATAAAGTGAGGTTATGGTGGATGGGAATGTTCCAACGAATGAAGAAGATCTATTTTCTGTTTTTGTTAACACTACGGTAGCCTACTATAGCTATAGAAATGATGAATAGAAAAAAAAAAGAGAAGAGCAGAAAACATTATTAACATAATAAATGTAAATTATTTGACTTTGTTTAGTTTATAAATTATTTATAACTGCTTTTGTTTGTTTGTTTATTTGTTGCTGTTGTTGAGGGAATTTTTTTTATACTATTGTAGGTCAAACAAAAAAAAAAAAAGCAAATTTTAGAATTCTCGAAAGGGCTTATTTATTTAACCTCTCTTTTTCTCTTGCAAAGGGGATTTAATTAATTAAAAATGACATTTTCTAATAAATAAATTATTTTTCTCTCTCTGCGAGAGAGAGAGAGAGAGAGGAAAGTTGGATTCCCCGTTCGTGACCTTATTTGCCCTAGGGATGGAGGCTGGAGCTAAGGGCGCAGTCCTGACAATTAATGAGACGTAGAGAGCGATTAAATAATTACTTGACGCTACGCAGAGAGAGAAAAACCATTTAACTTTGTAATTGTATTAATTCGTTACAAAAAGAAAAAAAAATCTTTTATTTTTTTTTTAAATGCACTAAAAGAGAGAAAATGAATTTTTTTTTTTACTTTCAGAGAAAGCAAGTAATGTGAGAGAAGTGTGGTTAATTTGTATTCTGAAGTTAATGTAAGAAGCTTTATGTTATAACTGAAGAAGGCTATATAATAGTGGCCGAAACGTTGTATTTTATATAACAACGGTGGCCAAACGGCGGCTTGCGAGCCACATGCGGCTCTTTTTTGAGTTTTATTGCGGCTCAATTGAAAAAATTGCATAAATTGAATTCCACAAAAACAAAATTTTTCGCAGGGGGGGAAATTTTGGTTCCGCAAAGAGGCGAATTTTTTTTTCAGATTTGGCTCTTAAAAATTTCCCGATTGTTCAATATGGCTCTAAGTATCACAAAGTCTGGCCACCCCTGTTATATAATATGACAGTTTACTCGAAAATAAATAAAAAAATAATATATAAATAAATAATAAATAATAAATATTTATTTAATAATTTTATAAATAAAATAAACTTGGAACGGTACACTACTACAGCTGGGAAATTTTATCGAAAAGTCATTATTTCATTTTATTTTAAATAAGGTCTTTTTCGGCATCGGAGGCAATTTATACACCTTCTCTATTTATTTCAATTGAATAGAAGTCAATTCAAATGATTTCATTATTCAAACTAAAGAGTTTTTTTTTTTAACACTCACACTTTTTTTCTCATTCACACTCACATTCACACACACATTCACACAGTCTTTTCGGCAACTTAGGCCATTTAAGACTTTTTTTTTTTTTTTTTTAAACATTCACACTTTTTTCTCATTCACACTCACACTCACACACACATTCACACAGTCTTTTCGGCAACTCAGGCCATTTAAGACTTTAGACGATAACCGTTATTGATAAATATACATATAGGGGTCCAGGCATTCTTATTTAAGCCATTTGGTATCCAATTGGCTTAAATAAAATCATCGGACTGCCTGGGGTCCGAACCCGCGACGTTTGGTATACGAGGTTAGCACGCTAACCTCTACGCCATGCCCCGAGGGCATTTAAGACTTCTAAAGAGCATCTAATCAATAATTGATTTTTGAATTTTAATCAAAATCGTTGGAGCCAATTTTGAGAAAATCG
The DNA here is from genome assembly GCA_023213315.1 of Euborellia annulipes. Taxonomy (NCBI): domain Eukaryota; kingdom Metazoa; phylum Arthropoda; class Insecta; order Dermaptera; family Anisolabididae; genus Euborellia; species Euborellia annulipes. The sequence goes on along the minus strand of JAKCPI010015025.1, from coordinate 120,135 downwards.
AAAAAAAAAACTGAAAAAAGTTTGTAAAGTTCTAGTATTCTGGCCGATTTTGTTTAAAAGCTTATTTCACGGCCTAGAGGGGTGTTTAACTTAAATATAAAATTTTAATCTCTTAGCTCAATTCCTTCATTCTTAAAATTGAACACATCCACCCACAGACAGAGCATGTCGCGAAAACAACTTTTTTCGACTCAGAGGACCTCAAAACGTGTATATCCATCAAAATATTGACAACGAATTTTTGACATGAATCCAATACTTTTACTTTCTCTTACCTATGTATATATGTAATATATATATATATATAGAGAAAGTATTGGATTCATGTCAAAAATTCGATGTCGAGATTTTGATGGATATACACGTTTTGAGGTCCCCTGAATCCAAAAAAGTGGTTTTCGCGACATGGTCTGTCTGTCTGTGTGTCTGAGTGTGTGTGTTCAATTTTAAGCATGAAGGAATTGAGCTAGGAGGTTGAAATTTTATATTTAAGTTAAACACCCCCGGGACCGGGAAAATAAGCTTTTAATCAAAATCGGCCAAAGAGTACTAGTACTTTACTGATGTACTTTTTCAGTTTTTTTCGATTTTCTCAAAATTCGCTCCAACGATTTTTTTTAAAATTCAAAAATCAATTAATTTTTAGATTTTTTTAAAAATGTATATTCTCATTTTGCAATTGAAATCTTCTGAAGACCACTTTACTCTTGTATTTCATAGGGAAGATAGGAGAAATGGTTGCCATGGTAACAAAATATAAATATTTTCCCATACTTATAAATTTTACATTTCCCAAGGTCAAAGGCCGGAAAATAAAAAAAAAAAAAAAAATTTTACATTTGAATTCATATGTTCCGTACTGCCGGGAACTAAATACATGTCGACACAAAAAATCTGGTGTGACAAGCACAGTACACAACTTTCGATTACCGAAGGTAAGAGAAAGTTGTGTGCTGTGCGCCAGTCACACCAGATTTTTTATTGTCAGTCTATTTAATTTTAAACTTGTGTAAACCGAAAAAATGAGGTATTTGCGGGAGTTGAACCAACAACCTTCTCCCTTGCTTTGGTTTGAGCCCTTTACGCCCGTTGTATTTTTTTTTTTTTTTTTTTTTTTTAGAGTAGACAAAGTATTACATTCTTCCAGTTATGATTAATTAACCCTTTCACTCTCTCAATAAATGAGAAGATATCTTCAAGAAAAGTAAACAAACTCTTTTCACTCTCTTTATTCAATATCAATTAAAAAGAAACAAACTTCTCGTCTCGTGTCAAACAGAGAGAAGAACAAATTCTGTTTTTGTTTTATTAAATGTCTTTAAATGTTTTTATAAAGAAACTTTAATAGAGAAAGTAAAAGATGATACACTTCAATGAATATACATTTTATATGCCTGACAAGACGAAAAAAACAGAACAGCTACCAACAAGCAGCTCTCAATCCCTGGATGGGTGGCCCAAGAGGTGAAGGCTGTTCAAAAATAAAATTTTTCTAATAATAGTAAAAGCTTAAATAAATTAAAAGGAGCCTCTTAGAAATGAAAACTTTTATATTTTTTAGCCGACGTTTCGAGTGATCGTCTCACTCTTACCCAGGACAAACAAAAATGGTACTCTCAGCGCCACAAGTGCCTGATGTGTTCGAGAGTGGAGTCTTGAGCTCAGTCAACAAAATTAATAAATCCTCTTTTTTTGATGCATGCGAAGGGGAAATGCTACTTTTAAGACCACACTTCCAACGGCTAAGCATTTTGGTTGCCTAAGCTCAAAGCTCCAAAGGGATGGAAAAGTCGACTCTGACTTTAGTCAACAATTTACTGAAAATAATCGACTTTTTAGAATCGAGTTGAAACTCTTCCAATTCTCCCTGGATTACTTCGACTTGTTTCTTACAATACTTAGTATCCGATGGTAATATAGTTTTCATTGATTGACTTTTATCTTTCTTTTAAAACCTACACATAACACACCAATCAACACGCTTTCTAAGATCGGTTAGTGAACATATGTGGCATTCTTAATTCCTCAATTTTAATGTTTTATTTTGATACTCAACTTTCATATTTTATTTTAATGTTCTGTGCCATATCACGTGCAATTTTTGGATAGAATATTCTTGTATAAAAATGTTGAAAACAATATTTGTGTGTGTTCTTAAAAGAACAAATCGGAAGAGCAAGAAGAACAATAAATTACTGTTAGGGGTTGATGAAATGTGCCAAGATAGAAGATATTAAAAACAAATTGGTTCTGTTCTCTTCACTGGTCCAGTCCGTTTTATTCTATGGAGTGGAACTCTGGGGATAGGAGGAAAAAAATAAATGTGGAAAGAGTTCAGGTGATGTATATAAAAATGATCTTAGGCCTGGACAGAACCATTCCAGACTACATTTGGGGAATGGGTATATCGAAGATGCAAATAGAGGCGTGGAAAAGAATAATGAAATTTATTCTAAGGATGGACAAAATGGGAAAAGAAAGATGGTTGAAAATATGCTATAGTAAGATTCTGAGAGATATGGAGAACGAACTGGAAGGGCAATGGGGAAAGGAGATGAAAAGAGAACTGGACAAGGTTGGTAGACCCGGAATCTGTCTGGAATGGAATAAAGAAATGGAAGATACTGAGAAAATAGACGAGATGGAGAATATTCTAGAGCAGCGTTTCCCAACCTTTTGAAATCCACGGCACCCCCAAGGTGCGTTGGGAATAATATTACACACTAGCGGCACCCTTCCTTTTTTTTCCCTATCGAATCGAAAATTTTTTCCACCCTGGGGCAAATTTTTTTCCCTTGCGTGAAAATCATTTGACCTTTTTTTTGGCAAAGCTTAATTTTTTTTCGATCTACGGAAAATTTTGCCGCTTCCATTTTAATCATTTGACCTTTTTTTTAGCAAAACTTTATTTTTTCGCCTCTTTATTTTATTTTTTTTAATATCTAAATAACTCGCGGCACCCCTTAGGCATTCTCGCGGCACCCTTGGGTGCCGCGACACACCGGTTGGGAACCACTGTTCTAGAGAGAAGGCTGGAACAAGTAATCCAGAAGAATTGGAGCCAGATAGACAAATCCCAGTACAATCCATTCTACTGGCAGATAAAGAAAACGATCGGACAAGAAGCTTACATAAGAGAAGCATGCGAAGAGAATAGAAGACTCTGACCCCGAGCAAGGAGCGGAAACTTGGCGTTTTTCGAAAAGGGAAAAAGAGGTTTGAAGTGTAGTCAAAGACGAGACGGTCGAACATCTTATGTGCTGCGAGACGATCGAGGAAACAACAGAGAAGAACTTGGGAGACCTCTGGAGCAGATTGAAAGGACCAAAGATGGATGAAGATCCCCTGGAAATTTTGAAGTGGCTGGAGGGGAGGAGGAGAGAAATTGAGAAAAGAGGAGACGATTTAAGAGGAATGTGAAACTTTCTTTTGTGGCCTTCTTACACCGTTGTGAATCAATGTTGTAATAAATAAATGTATGTAACAACCCCCAAAGCCTAGCATTAGGTAAGGGAGACAAATAAATAAATATTTGTCGGATAAAATGTTTAAATACTTAATAAATCTTATAAATAAATATATTTAATATTTACTGAGTATCTCCTAAGCACGAATTAGAGAGATTTAAAAAGTCGACTTGAAAATCGACTTTTCGAGCGCCTTTTCCTTCCCTGAAGCTCCACTCGCGACACTTGAGGTGCCCACTGTACAAAATAATTATACAACATTATGTTTGCACATGTTTATATTCATTCGATGTAGGTCTATGTGAAGTTAACAAGGAATAATTTAACTTTGAAAGAAAGTTGACAACCCCCCTAGTTTAGAGGATTTCTTTTTCAATGTATTGCGAAAGTTTTTATTTTTTTCTTTTTTCTTTTATATACTGTATAATTTATAAATGTCAAAATAAAAACTTTGAGTATTTGTTTTAAAGAAAAGTTAAGAGCCATCGATGAGGAAATATAAAATTAGAAAACTCTCTCTACGATATTTTTAAACTCTAAATCCAGACAGACAATTTACCTGTGATTGGTCAGCCAATTTCAATTGTTTCATTTATGAACTTCAGTCATTGATACCAACATAACAAAGTGAATTGAAAAGTTTTCAAGAAAAAATAAAAAACATATAGTTTTAAATAGCCAGTCAGATCATCAAAGACATGTCCTGACCAGACAATTCGCCTCAGGCAAATTATATGTGTCGGCCTCACACCAGGCAAGACAAAAAAATAACCAGATATTTCTTGTCTGTTCCTCTTTTCGCCTGGGGTGAGTACATGGTACTTTTTTTTGGGTCCAGGCATTTTAAATAAAATAAAATATGAGCCCTGTCTGGGGCGAGCCCGCGACGTTCGGTATAGAAGCTAGGCACGCTACCAACTAAACCAAGCCCGAGGGCGAATAGACGGTACAAGTATTATCTCTCTATTTTTTTTTTTATATAGATAACTTTTTGAACAACAAACAAAAATTGTCTATTTTCAAAGAATAATTACATCTGCCTGTCTCCAATAAATATTCATTGCATTGGAAAACAATTTGTTTATTTGACTGTCCAACCTTAAAATAATTTCCCTATAAAACGACGACACAACGTTACAATAAAAACAAAATCGATTTTATGTTCGAGGCTACTGTATAGGGTGTCCATTAAAGGATTTCTTGATTTTTTTAAATTAAGGAATAGAAAAGAGCAAGTACAGTTGCAGCAAATAAAGAGAGCCTTTGGATGCCAAATGTCGAAAAGAAAACGTTTCGGACAAAATTATCTTATAGACTCTCACAGAACATTGACACTCGCCTGATTTTATAAAAAAAATATACATGTGCACAAATTCGTGCCAAGACAACAATGACAACTTTGTGCCTAATTAGTTTATAAGCCAACAAGGACTGAGGATGGATGAATAAAAATTTGTCCGAAACGTCTCCCTTTGGGCATTTGGCTCTCTTTATTTGCTGCACCTGTACTTGCTCTTTTCCATTCCTTAACATCAACATAATTATTTAATAAAGTAATTATTTGTCTAAATATTAATTTTGTCCAGCTAGATTTGGAAATGAACCACTGTGGATCGGTTTAATTTTGGTAGACGTCCGAAAGCCCGTAAACTGGAAGCAAATTTCGTTTGAAATCCTTTGATGTATGAACTCGCTGTATCTCGATTGGGGTTTGCAAAAGATCAGCCGAAATTTTGAATATGTCACCTATTCAAGGTCATAAAGACGAATTTTATGTGACGGTAAGCAAAACGATGTGACAACCAATCAAAACTTTTGTTATTTACTGTACATTCAATTCGTATATCATAAAATGTAATTGAAATGTCTGTTTGTGAATTTATGATAGAGTATTTCTATTAGGCCTCTTCTCTTTCTCTCTCTGTGTCTATTTAAAAAGAGATAAAAAAGAAAAAAAAAATTCTTAACATCCAGTTGGCGAATTGTCAAAATGGCGAGCGTGTCTAAAAATAAATCGCCTAAAAATGAGTGTTTAAATATTATTATTCATTCAAATATTAGCTCTCTCTCTTAAAATGAACCTCAAGAAAATATTATGTTCTTTTTATTTTATTGGAATCTAAAAAAAAAAGGAAAAATCTGACGTGGCCAACATAGAACCCGCTTTAAAAAATAACTTGGAAGATTTGAAAAATTTATGTTTTTTTTTTTTTTAAACTTTCAACCGTTGGTTCTCGTTGAAACATTTTGTAAATTAAAATTAAATATGCAAATTAAATACTAGGTTATTAGTTTCAAAGGTTTTATTAATTAAAAATTAACACTTGATACGTATTTCGAACTGATTACTTTCTAATACATGTATTAGAATGTACATGTATGTATTAGAATGTAATCACTTCTGATGATGACAAGGAATTGTCGAAATACGTATCAAGTGTTAATATTTAATTAATAAAACCTTTGAAACAAATAACCTAGTGTTTAATTTGTATATTTAATTTTAATTTTTTTATTTTTAGAAGTGAAACTTCTTTTGATTTTTGGTCCTGAAACATTAGATTAGCTTCACTAGCTGCTGTCGACGTGACAGAACTTTTTTTTTTATTTTGGAAGTGAATTTTGCATTTGAAATGAAACATGATGATTGGGAAAGTCTAGTGTAGATATTTGAACGTTAAATGATAACGCTGGAGGTATTTTCAGGCCAAATTTATTCCGACGTTTCGAGTCCCCGCCTCCCTTCATCAGGACTAAAGTGGTTATCAATAAATTAACTCTTCTCTGGTTTCGTCATACCGAGCTTGGCCTATGTCGGAGATAACATCTAGGATGAAGTGGAAGGGCAAAGTAAGGACCGCCGATCCCGCAGCGCGGGAATAATCAGAAGACGACTGATTTTGTCATACTAGAATGACTTTCTGAAATTTCATTGTATAATTTTTTTAATAGTAATTTCGCTTGCATTGACATTTGACTTTTACTGATTCATTAATATTTTATTTTATTTTTTTTATTATTTTTTTTTTAAGGTCTTTTTCGGCATCTAAGGCCATTTAGACCCCATTCCTATTTATTTCAAATGATTTGTAGTCAAATCAAATGAAATAAATTTTTCTCGCTTGGGATGGGAAAATATTTTATTTAGATGAAGAAGAATATTGTTGAGAAAAATGCTTAAGGATTCAATTTGCCTATATGAGAATAAAATTTACATCATGCCGTCAGATTTAATTCATTAACCCATTTGAGATGTTTGTCTTTTTGTTTATTAACTGTACAAATAGAAATAAAGTTAAAAGCTTAAGCTATGATTAAATTTCATAATCCACCGATAAGAGTAGAGTAGAGAGCTGCTGATAAGGAATGAATGCAAACAATAGGCCTGCTTACTAGGATATACATTATAATCAGACCTGATCTCACTATTACATTATAATCAGGTCAAATTTTATTTTCCTGCACTGTATGTATACTCCCCACCTGGATCCACCAAGTTATTGTCAAAATGTTTCAAAGATAAACCTTTTCTTTTATTTAATTTCTCCTTAAAGTCAGTGAATAATTAGGCCTATTTCATTTATTCAGACTAGGTTAGTGAATTTTAAAAAAATCTGGTGTGACTGGTCGCACAGCACACAACTTTCTCTTACATTTAGTAAGAAAGTTGTGCTCTGTGCTAATTAATGTAGTGGATTGAGGCGTTAAAAAAAATCCCAATGGGAAAAATATATATTTGTTTGTTTTTAGGACAAGCCAGGGGAGGGGCAAAGTCCCCCTGCCTCCCCCTGGCTACGCCCATGATTTTTTACATGATCTCAAAGTTAAAAAAAAAAAAATAAATAAATAAAAAAAAAAAACATTTTAATTGAAAAATTTTCGTTTGTTGGGAAGGAATTCTGATGGTGAAAAACAGTGCTGCCAACCCTTCGGGTGGCCCTCGGGGCATGGCGTAGAGGTTAGCGTGCTAACCTCATATACCAAACGTCGCGGGTTCGGACCCCAGGCAGTCCGATGATTTTATTTAAGCCAATTGGATACCAAATGGCTTAAATAAGAATGCCTGGACCCCATATATATATAATAATCAATAACGGATATCGTTTAAAGTCTTAAATGGCCTGAGTTGCCGAAAAGACTGTGTGAATGTGTGTGTGAGTGTGAGTGTGAATGAGAAAAAAGTGTGAATGTTTTTAAAAAAAAAAAAAAAAAAAACCTTCGGGTATTTTTTTTTTTAGACAATCTCCGGCTCTTTTTTTTTTTTGAAATATCAAAATAAATTCGGAGAAAAATCACCAAAACAAAAAATGCTCGAACGACATTCGTATACTAAAAAAAAAAAATGTATTCATTTTGAGTAACGCGAAAAAAATTCTGGTGTAAAGGGTCGCACAGTGCACAACTTTCTCTTACGCTTCAGAAAGAGAAAGTTGTATTCTGTGCTTGTCACGCCAAATTTTTTGTGTTGAGATATATTTAGTTTCCTACAGTAGGGTACATTTGAATTCATAAACAGAAAAATATTTATATTTTGTTACCTTGACAACCATTTATCCTATCTTTCCTATGGAGTACAAGAGCAAGGGCGGATACAAGGGGGGGTAAAAGAGTAATTACGCCCCTCCCTCCCTAGATTTGAAAAAAAAAAAATACTTTTTTTTCGCAAAAAAATTTATTTTGAATGTAAAATTGTAAATATTAATGCTAAAAAATTTGATTTGTATTTATATTCTGGCAAACAAGTACAGAATGCGCCTTTAAATTACCGAAATAAAGAAAAAAATGTGTGCTGTGCGACCAGTCACTCCAGATTACCCCCGAGAAACACCTCTGGATCCTCCCTTGTAATCTTCAAAAGATTTCAAGGGCAAAATGAGAGTATACTGGTACATTTTAAAGAACATGTAAAAATTAATTGATTTTTAAATTTTAATCAAAATAGTTGGAGCGAATTTTGAGAAAATCGAAAAAAAAAAAAAAAAAAAAAACTGAAAAAGTACATCGGTAAAGTATTAGTACTCTTTGGCCGATTTTAATTAAAAGCTTATTTTCACGCCCTAGGGGGGTGCCTAACTTAAATATAAAATTTCAAGCTCATTTCCTTCATGTCTTAAATTGAACACATACAGACAGCAGACAGGCACACAGACAAGGACCTCAAAACGTGTATCTCCATCAAAATCTCGACATCGAATTTTTGACATGAATTCAATACTTTCTCTCCATATATCTATAGTTATTTGGCTTAAATAATAATGTCTGAACCCTCAATAGATATATTTTTACAAAATAGCGGTTATCGTCTAAAGTCTTAAATGGCCTAAGTTGCCGAAAATATTGTGTGTATGTGTGTGAGAATGTGAGTGTGAATGGGGAAAAGTGTGATTGTTTAAAAAAAAAAAAAATTGTATGTATATGTAAGAGAAAGTAAAGAAAGGTAAGATGATATGAATTTTGTATAGAAAATTTCTCCGGCTTTTTTCGATTGGAAATTTATTAATATATAACATACTTTAAAGTTTCTAGTCAAAAAGATCCCAGAAATACAAAAAAAAAAAAAAAAAAAAAAAACTTAATTTTTCAATTTATTTCTTTGCAATCACTCATCGGAAAACGATGAAACTTTTTACTTAGATAATCGTAAGGAGTAATGGATTAGTTCTTAGGGAACGGTAAAAATCCTTTACATTAATTCCTCAGTAAATCTTTTTTGAAACTCATGTCAGACATATTTATTAAATAATCAAACCCTCGAGTATCTTATACGTAAAAAAAAAACAAAAAAAAAACCTTCAATAACATTAAAACGACATCGTCCTTGTCTTCTCCTAAAGGTATATGAGACAGAATCGCTTGATACTGTATTCCGAGAGTGTATGTGGTATATGTAGTGTGTGCCCTTAACAAGAACAGGATGTTCTTTCTTCTCATTCAAACTATGTGCAATATTTGTTTGGTTTGACGCGTTACACGCCCTTATATATTAAAATAGTGTGAGGTTTAATTAACATTGCGTTATTACGTCATTCATAGATAACATCTTTATGCATCGGTCAGTTTTGTTTTAATTAAATTTTTTGCCTCTCTATTCATCAACTTGACAATCTTAATTAAATCTTCGATTTAAATTTATAAATAAAATAAATCTCTAAAACACTTTTTGAGACGTGTGTCAAATTTTGTTCATTTTTTTTTTAATGTAAGCTCTTGAATCACTGATGCACATTTGCTCCAGTGAAGGGGGTTCAGGAGCGACGTCTAAACGTACTTTTCAATGCGGTTTTTTTTTAAATGAATTAAATTCATAAGAGATTATTGGGACATCGAGCTATAATTTTTTTAATGACTTATTAAAAAATTATCGTAATTAATTTTTTTGTTATCAAACAAATACAAAAAAAAAACAATCTGTCCCAATAATCTTTAATTTTTTTTTTAAATTTAAAAATGAATTTATTGTTATTATTAATCACATATTAATTAAGAAATTTTTAAAATAAGCTTAGATGATTTATTTAAAAATCAACTGTCAAATTAGTTCAGCATTCTTGCAATAGATGGCAGGCTAGTTTAACAGCCGATTCCCTAATAGTCTATATATGGCCTATATTTATATATTTTTATGCATTTATAAAAGATACATAATATATAATAACATTTATAAAGTATTTATTGTTAAAAGATCAATGAAAATCAACCAAATGCATTAAATATTATTAGCTACCATTCTGACATCTCTTGGCAAATTTTTGAATTACTTGATTTTTTGGGCATACTTTTTATGACACACTACGCCATCTTAGCGGGAAAAACATGCGTTCGCTCCTATTTCGCTCATAGTCGTATAACCAGAAAGCTGCATCACAGAGCAACTAACTGCCTCTCTAATTTCCGAGCCAATTTGATGAATTTGTGTTCCCATATTGAAGAAATTTGATTATAATTAATTTTCCAAAATATTTAAGAGATTCAGATTATTACTACGTTACTCCCTGGTCCATGTACTATATATATACTTAATTTCAAATAGATTCATTTATTTATTTAGAACAAATACATACATAGCCTACATACATTTTTCCCATTTCATTTTTATATATATAGATTAGGAGCAGGTGGTGAGAGACAAACTCCTTTGACCCAAAATAAATTTCGTTTTGCGTTGCCAAATTACTCTCTTAATGAAAGACACTCAGTCAAATAAGCAAACAACAAATGAAGAGCTCTCCAATCGAGTCATTTATTCATTATTAATGAGTCATCATCCTAGGAATATAAATTCCATTCTTAAATGGATCCTAGACAAGAGTGAACTCATCTATGAAACGTTAATGATTTATAATACTTTTAATTGAATTAAAATGAGTACCAAAACTGCGGTACAAAGATATATTTAATCAAAAATCAAGATTTAATGTAGCTTTTATGGTCAAATAGATATCCATTGCGGAAAAATGGCAATTTTTTATGTGCTTTTAGTCAAGTTTTCGTGCATGTCTGCCTAACCGGCCCCTATACATATACATGCATTGTAATACGTTACGTCAAAAAAATTTGAAAGAACAAAAGATTCGACAATGGTTAAAATGCCTTTCCTAATTCCTAAGATACTAAGTGTTATTTTGTCATGAAATAATAATTTTATTGATAATGTTTTTTTTTTTTAATACTTGATAAAATGAAATTACTATTTTAGTTACGTATTTGCTCAGGGGTCCACATCTTGTGAGTACCACGAGCTACCCGAGCTGGGACAGGCTGTCCTTCAGTTCTTTAAATGTCTGTCTCTTCCTTCCTCTTTTCAACAGGCGTCAAACCGTGCGACGGGCCGGCCTGTCCTATTTCTTCCGGTCGTAAAAACGTATAATAGGGTTGGAGGGAAAGAAGTCCGCCGACACCGCAACGCGGGACAAGGCGAGGAGAGAAGAAACTATTTTAGTTACGTATATACTGGGTATAAGCTTAATTATTATTTATCTAGTTTTTTTTTTAAACATTCACACTTTTTTCTCATTCACACTCACACTCACACACACATTCACACTGTCTTTTCGGCAGCTCAGGCCATATAAGACTTGACGATAACCGTTATTTCATGAAAATATCTATTGGGGGTCCAGGCATTCTTATTTGGTATCCAGATGGCTTAAATAAAATCATCGGACTGCCTCAGGTCCGAACCCGCGACGTTTGGTATACGAGGTTAGCACGCTAACCTCTACACCACGCCCCGTGGGCATTTATCTAGTTAATATCTAGGTAGGATGGCGTATTTGATACAATTTTATTATAATTATCAAGGAAGAAATTGAAGAAGATCCGTGATTTATTAAAAGTTCAATGTAAAATTTTGTACTCCAGAATTTTTGGAACCAAGTTTTTTAACGCGGCTTATGCAGGGTGAATTGGGAGAAAATGTACTGTAACGTAACAAAAACGCGTTCCGAGCGAAGGCGGAGGGAGGCGAGAATAGCCAGTCTTGGCCAGGCCACGCCCACCTTCTCCTTCTCTTTATTTCCCTCTATCTACCATAGGCGGCGAGCACGAGGTTTCAGCCGACGCAGCTCCTTGGCTAGACGATAATATTCATATTAAATTATATTCTGAGTTGAAAAAAAGGCGTGAGGACATGGGCGTCCGCAGGGGGGGGCAACCAGGCACTTGCCCCCCCTGGAAAATTAAAATGATACAAAAAAATGTATAAAACAAAAAAAAAAATACAAAAAAACCTTTCACAGTATACATCCACCTTGCCGCGGTGAGAAAGCTTTAAATACTAAGAGATGTATAACATTATTAATATCAAAATACGTTTTTTTAACTTATCTGGAAGTGACTTGCCCCCCTGCAAAAAATCCTGCGGACGCCCTTGCGTGAGGAACTTCGTTCCTGCCGGAGGTTCTACGACTCTACACGTTTGCTTTTAATTTACTTTTCGTCAATCAATTTGAAGACAAATTAAAAAAAAAAAAAAAAAAAAAAACAAGTTTGACCAGGGACTCTCTGATCACCGGTAGCCTACTCCTTTCAGGGAATGCACCATCTGTAGGATAGGATGTCACAGCTACGTAGAGTTGCCTGATCTCCCATGCAGAAGATTGACATCTTAGCCCGCAACACCAGAGCTTCCTAAATATATTTAATTTAAGAGACAATATTTTTTTTTTTTTAAACATTCACACTTTTTTTCTCATTTACACTCACACTCACACACACATTCACACAGTCTTTTCTGCAACTTAGGCCATTTAAGACTTTTACGATATCCGTTATAGAGATTAATATACATATATGGGATCCAGGCATTCTTATTTAAGCCTTTTGGTATCCAAATGGCTTAAATAAAATCATCGGACTGCCTGGGGTCCGAACCCGCGACGTTCGGGATACGAGGTTAGCACGCTAACCTTTACGCCAAGCTCCGAGGGCAGGAGACAATATAGAAGAATTCTTTTTTTTTTAATTTCAAACACACACACTAGGTACATTTTTAGATTCAAGGAAACTCAACACATATTTTCTATATTTCGTATATCGCCTGCTGAGAATGCTGAGTAGCGAAAGTCCGAAATTGAACAATTCGAGAAAAGGCGTTTGAAAGCTTTATACACATATACATTTAAATTAAAGGGTCAACAATTGAATGGTCCAGAATCAATAGCAAAAAATCGAAATATTTATTTATTTATTAATTTGTTGGACCTTATTTCGGTCATACAAATGGACTTAATATTTAGTAAGCTTATGTAACATTACAAGACTACTTCGATTTGGTGGCGCAAAACTGGACATCAATCCGAGTGACGAATGCCCGATGTGCAACTCAAGAGCAAATGAAGACCTGTCGCACATTATAAAGGACAGGCCGGGCAGGCTTACAGACCGTCCAGGAACCGATTTCTTACTGGGTGTCAGGAGGATTGTATTATAAATATCCTGGAACCGGTTAATAGACAACAGATCAACAACATATATTTCTTTATGCTGTCTGTGATTAGGACCAGATTACTTATGGTCTAACTTGATGCATCCTTTACAATACGAACAATGTCTATGTGTTTTTTTTTTCTTTTGTGTTTTGTTGTCTTTATAACTTTATTATCTACTCTTTTATTTGTACATAGTAAATATAAAGTCCATTTGTATGACCGAAATAAGGTCCAACAAATTATTATTAATAATAAAAAAAAATATATTCTGGCAAAGAAGTACAGAAAAAAAAAAAAAATCGAAATATATTTTCGCCACTTTGGCACTCAAAAGTGAAGACGTTTTAACGTTTGCTATGCTTAACTCAAAAAATTGAATTTTCAGACTTTCGCCACTACGATACCCAGCAGGCGATATAGTCCAATTTTATAAACAAGAAAAAATAAAAAAAAGGGTGTCTACGCAAGTGTTTGAAATGGCAAAGATGAGTGGACCTGCCCAACATTTATCACCTCTCTGTCTTTGACGTCAGATCCATTAAGAGACGATATTTATATAAAAAAAGAATGATTCATTGGATTGGATTAAACTCACCTGTCCAAAGGAGAGGGGGGGGGGGTTGATATTTCCTTCTTAGATAACATCTTTTCTAGCATCATTCTAAAAGTAACTCTCTTCCGAGCAAAAAATAAAAATAAAATGTGTTGATTAGTAGAGTTGTCCATTCATTCATTGACTGGCAAGCTTGCAAAACAAAAATGTTAATTTCAGAGTAACATACCAAATGTTCTGCTAAAAGTGTCATAACAGATTTAACAGTGTTACTGTAGAAGATTGCTAGCTATCTTAGAATTGTTTCAGATGCTTTCATCCGTTTGTTATTCAACCAATCTTGTACTCACTTCTTTTTCCCTTAGCCATCTGTATATTAAAAAATCTGGTGTGACTGGCGCACAGCACACAACTTTTGTCTTAAGGGGGTTCAGAAGCGACGTCTAAACGTAGGCCTACTTGAAAAAAAAACTAGACTATTTTATTATAAGGAATTTTTCAATGCGTTTTTTTTAAATGAATTAAATTCACAAGAGATTATTGAGGCATCGAGCTATAATTTGTTTAATGACTTATTAAAAAATTATCGTAATTAATTTTTTTGTTATCAAGCAAATACAAAAAAACAATCTGTCCCAATAATCTTTATTTTTTTTTAAATTTAAAAATGAATTTATTGTTATTATTAATCACATATTAATTAAGAAATTTAGAAAAATAAGCTTAGATTATTTATTTAAAATTCAACTGTCAAATTAGTTCAGCATTCTTGCAATAGATGGCAGGCTAGTCTAACAGACGATATAATATTAGCCTATATCTGGCCTATATTTATATATTTTTATGCTTTTATAAAAGACACATAATATATAATAACATTTATAAAGTATTTATTGTTAAAAGATCAATGAAAATCAACCAAATGCATTAAATATTATTAGCTACCATTCTGACAACTCTTGGCAAATTTTTTGAATTACTTGATTTTTTGGGCATACTTTTTATGACACACAACGCCATCTTAGCGGGAAAAACATGCGTAACACCTTCGCTCCCGTACCCCCTTAACCTTTGGGAAGAGAAAGTTGTCCACCGTGCTGGGTCACACCAGATTTTTTTGTGTCGTGATATATTTAGTTTCCCATAGCACTTAGTTAACTTGACCACTTGCATTTCATAAGTATTAAAGAGCATCTAAAAAATAATTGTTTTACATGGCACGCGCGCCAGGAGCGCGTAGTGGATTAATATATCGGCGGAAACTAAATATGTGCACACAAAAAAATCTGGTGGGACAAGCACAGAACATAACTTTAATATATCCAAGTTAAGAGAAAGTTGTGTGTGCTGTGCGATCAGTCACACCAGATTTTTATTTCTAGACATTAAATGAATTTTTAATAAAAAAAAATTCTTCAAGTATTTTTTCGTATAGGAAAAGTTAAAATTAAATCTCACAATTATTATTCTATAATTAATCATATAACTTGGTTGAGCCTCACTATATTGGTTAATTTTGATTGGTATATATGGCGACCGGTTTTAATTAACTCTACTTGACATGCTGATAATGCCTGATAATGTATAAAATATTAAAAACAAATTTAAATTTTAAATTAAAAATTACAACGAGGATATGGTTAAATAGAGAAATTCAGACAAACGAACTTTACGACAGCAATTATATTTGGATTCGACCGAAACAAGAATTTCGGCTTTCAATCTTAGTTTCGGCAGAAACCGAAACTTGTATTTCCTATACAAAATTCATATCATTTTATCTTTTGTTTTTCCCCTCCCTTGAAAATCATTATAGCCCTACCATTTTTTTTAGGGAGACTAAATTTTTTCCGCAATTTTTTTCTTCCTCATGTGCAAATCATTTGACCTTTTTTTTGCATGCGAGTCTCATCCTATCCCATCTCCAACCGAAACTACGGTCGAAACCGAATATTCGGTCGGTTCCTAAATTATATATTGAAAAGCCCTCGGGCTTGGCTGGTTGATATCGCGCCTACCTTGTATACCAAGGGTCGAGGGTTCGGATCCCAGGCAGTCCGATGATTTTATTTAAGCCATTTGGATACCAAAGGGCTTATATGGACCCTGTTATGCATTAGTGTGTCAAGCGGCAAAAAAAATGCAAAATTGAGTTAAGCACGGAATATTGTTTCAAATGCTATAATTAATAGTATTTTTTATGAAATATGTCCTAAAAAAATTTATATTTAATGTTACTTGCACAATTGACAAGAAAAATTATATAGAATCCAATGTAAACAAAAAACTTTAATGTTAATTTTCTCAAAACTCGGTAGCTTGCGCTTGACACACTAATGCGTAACAGGGTTCAAATAAGAATGCTTGGACCCCAAGATATCTTCTTCTTCTTCATTTCTTTGCCTTTATTAATCCCGCGATGTGGGGTCGGCAGTAAAGAGGTTTTCACGACATGGTCTGTCTCTGTGTGTGTGTGTGTGTGAACAAAATATCTCAAGATCGGAAAGAGCTAGGAGGTTGAAATTTTATATTTAAGTTAAACACCCCCCGGGACCGGAAAAATAAGCTTTTAATCAAAATCGGCCAAAGAGTACTAGTACTTTACTGATGTACTTTTTCAGTTTTTTTCGATTTTCTCAAAATTCGCTCCAACGATTTTTTTTTTAAATTCAAAAATCAATTATTTTTTAGATGCTCTTTAAAATGTATATTCTCATTTTGCGATTGAAATCTTCTGAAGACCACTTTACTCTTGTATTTCATAGGAAAGATAGGAGAAATGGTTGCCATGGTAACAAAATATAAATAATTTCCCAAACTTATAAATTTGACATCTTGAAATTCGAATGTTCCGTACTGTCGAGAACTAAATATATGTCGTCACAAAAATCTGGTGCGACAAGTACAGAACACAACTTTCGATTACCGAAGGTAAGAGAAAGTTGTGTGCTGTGCGACAGTCACACCAGATTTTTTAAATTTATACTCGTATATATTGCAAATATACTGTGTATATGTCTTTATTTGTTAGAAAAATAAATTAATTTAATTCCAACCACAAACCATTATGTATTGTGGGAAATGGTCTTGGGTTGAACAGCTGAAGTTAACATCAACATCATATTATCCTACGCTTTTATTCTTTCAAAGGGAAAATGTAATGAAGGCTATTCTTTTAAAGAAGAATCACAAAGTGCAGTGCCGGATTAAACAAGATGGAACCAGTCGAAACTCGGGGGCCCTTTCAGCTAATAATTATAAAAAGGGTGGGCCACTGACAAAGTGATATGATTTGTTTGAAAATCCATCTTGTGATGTTGTCCATCTGCAAGTGTTTTTTATGGACCAGGTTGAGGTTTATATTTTTTTATTTTATTTAACCAATGGGAGGCTGAATTTGAAAAATCCCCTCTCTTTTGATCTTTTTTTACTGAACTTCACTTATTTAAATCTAAAAAAATGTTGAGAATTTTTTTTTTTAAGGTCTTTTTCGACAACTAAGGCCATTTAGACCCCATCCCTATTTATTTCAAATGATTTGTAGTCAAATCAAATGGTTGAGAATTTGATTGCATATCTTTTTTTACTTTCTCTTACCTCTATATATATGTTAATTATATAGAGAGAGAAAGTATTGGATTCATGTCAAAAAACTTGATGTCGAGATTTTGATGAATATACGCGTTTTGAGGTCCCCTGAATCCAAAATACTTTCTCTCTCTATATATTTCATATATAGGGTAAGAGAAAGTAAAAGTGGTTTTCACAGTGGGTGGGTGGGTGTGTTTTCAATTTTAAGCATGAAGGAATTGAGCTACGGGGCTGAAATTTTATATTTAAGTTAAGCACCCTCATGGCACGTAACACGAAGCTTTTGAACAAAATCGAATAAAGAGTACTAGTATTTTACTAATGCACTTTTTCAGTTTTTTTCGATTCTCTCAAAATTTGCTCCAACAATTTTTTTTTTAAATTCAAAAATCAATTATTTTTTAGATTCTCTTTAAAATGTATATTCTCATTTTGCCATTGAAATCTTCTGAAGGCCACTTTACTCTTATTCTCCATAGGGAAGATAAGAGAAATGGTTGCCATGGTAACAAAATATAAATATTTTCACATACTTATAAATTTTACATCTTGAATTCTAATATCTTGGCGGAAATTAAATATATATCGACACGAAAAATCTGGTGTGACAAGCACAGAACACAACTTTCGATTAGCGAAGGTAAGAGAAAGTTGTGTGCTGTGCGACAGTCACACCAGATTTTTTTATTTTTCTATAAAATTAATTTCTTTCTCCCAAATATGCCGATCCGTAATAACCAAAATAAAAGCGGGCATTTTCAAGAAAAAAATGATGTACCGTCGTAATGTCTATAAGGTCACTATTTGAGAAGCCTCTTGTGGGTGGTTAGTTGATTAAAATTCCCTTGGCTAGAAGCAGAGCCAAGAAAAAGAAAGGATGCAAATGCAAATCTTTTTTTTTTTTTTTTTTTTATATATCAGTTAAAGTCAATGAAGAAGATGAGGGAGGCATCATCATCACTTGCTCTTTTAACCTCAATAGCCACTTAACAAGATTATCCTCAAGTGTTTGCTATAATCTCCATTAATATAAACATATTATACTATTATCAGTGCAATCTGCTTTCGGCCAGAGAAATTTGTTCCTCGAAACATTTCTCATGACTAGAGCCCGGATTTTTATGCAGCAAAAACCGCTAAATATGCCATATGATATGCAGTAAAAGTATTAAAATATGCAGCAAAATATGCAATATATTTATGGCAAAAATATTAAGTAAATGGCTTCCAATTAAAGGTAAATCATGATTTCTACTGATGTAAAACTAATGGTGTTTTATTTTTGAAAGGAAATGATAAAAAAAAAATTGGTCTCGCAATAAAAACTAATTTTAATTAAAAAAAAAAAAAAACAGTAATATAAGTACAGTCAAATTAATTTTTTTTTTGTTTTTTTTTTTTTTGTTTTTAGAAAAAATAATTAAAAAAATAAAATAAAATGAAACTTTTACTGAAAAAAAATTTAAAATATCCAAAAAGTTTTAAATATGCAACTTTATGCAATATTGACCAAATATGCAAAAATATGCAATATAGAATTTAAACCCTAGCTCCAAGGGGGCATGATTCGGATAGAAAATTGGTTTTCAGTGACGTATCTATTAGCAAATAGAATATGCAATTGCATAGGAATCCGGGCTCTACTCATGACACAAAATACAAAATATATTAATTATTTATAGCCTTTTTGGCCTATAAAATCATGAGACTTCAGCAAAAAATCAGTCCTACTGTATACACCATAGGCGTAGTCAGATATTTTTGATAGGAGGGGGGGGGGTTCAAGAAAAATTTTTTTAAAATTATTTTAGGGTATTTATAAATCATTTTGGTTTTTTTTTTCAGCTAGAGTAATAATATTTTAATTTCTCTTACCTTATATGAAATATAATTTGTATTATAGAGCTTAAATATATAGTCATGGCTTGGGTCTCATGGGGAGTTTGAACCCCCAAAACACCTCCCTGGCTACGCCTATGCTATACACTGAACTAGCCCGGATGTTGATGAAAATGCATGCTTGTATACGCTCTTGACACTTTGCAGTTATCCATTTCATGAATATTCGACTCGAAATAATCTTCTTTGTTCCGGGCATATCTGCATATTTTTGTCTTTTATTGAAGATTGCACAATACATGCTTTGCTAATTTTTAAATTTAACCAAAACAACCTTATTTTTCATTCATATTTTAGTATTTTTGAAGACGATAAGGAGAAAAATACCAGCTTCTGTTTTCTCGCTCACTACTTCAATTTAATTGCAAATATTCCGGCTCCTATACAGAGGCCATCTTCAGTGCATATATGAATTTTATAAGTGAGATTGTCAATTTTGGAAAAAATATATTTGAGAACAATTGAGCGCATGAGCTTCGTACCTGGACGTTCTATGCCCATATACTGGCATATAACGTCCAATTACGAAATATTTGCAAATAAATGAAGTAGTGAGAGAGAAAACAGAAGCTGTTTTTTTTTCTCCTTATCGTCCTCATCTACTGCTACAATCAACTATTGGATTTTATCATTTTTTTTTTTTTAAAGAAATAGGCATGTTTTGAATATTTTTGTGTATTTATGTATCAAAAATTAAAAATTATTTTTAATATTTTCAAAATTTCGCACTTTACAGGGTGTAAATGTAAAAGATCAATATTTCAACCTCAATTTGTCCCCGATTTTTTCTTTCAAGTATGCTCCTGTCACTTCAAAGACGTTCAAAGAACGTGTTCTTACATAGACACGTCTTTAAACGAAGAAAATTTAGAAAAAAATTTTTTTTAACCTTTTTCGGATACAGAGGCCATATAGAGGTGATAAACTTATTTATTTATTGAAAATACATAATATTGATGGCTACCGGAGGGTGTTCCACACGATGATTTTTTTTTTTTTTTGGAATGGGTGCATAAGGTCCGAAGACCTATAATGACCAATAGTCACATGCAGCCAGGAAGAAAATAAAAACAAAAGGAGAAGCATAAAGGGGAAACTCAACTGCGGGAACTGAGAAGATGCCTGTTGAGATTAGACTTGAATGTCTGAAGATTGTAGGTTTTGGGGAAGATAGACGCAGGGAGCTTGTTCCAATCACGGGAGGTCACGGGGACAAATGAAGATTGGAATTGACTAGTTCTGTTAGTCGTGATCTGAACAGCATAGGGATGCTGGGACGATGCCTCTCTTGTGTTCCGTGTATATGTTGCATTGGGTGGGATAATTGATTTTAATTCGGAAGCTATAGAAGAGAGACCAAGGATGAGAGGGCGTCTTTCGATTTGATTGCCCGGGTCACCATTCCCGAGCTTTCGCTGTGCTTGGCATCACTTAACCGCAACGATTGTGGTTACTGTTGATCTTCTCCGTTGCCAGGCCCCCCCGGCGAAATCGCTTATTATAAAAAAAAAAAAAAAAAATATTATATAATATAAAATGCGACTCAATTTGTGATAGAGCATATTTTTACTGTCTTTTCCCTTTAATATGCTTATTTGGTCATTTTATAGTGCATTCATGCATGCCTATTTTAAGGTTTGATTGTAGCTACATGAACATCCGGGCTCTAGTAATAATTGATGGATGATGTCTGGACCCATTCGAGGAATCTTCTTTCTTTATTCTTAACTAGTTCTTTTCAGAGGAAAAAAATAAAGGTAATAAGAATTCTTTTAGAAACAGCAAAAAGATTTGCGGTTTATTTCCTTTCAAAGCGAGATACACGTCAATTCCAGGAAATTCATCTATTCATAAATCTTAAGCAAAAAAAAAATACCTATGTATGTGTAGACTGATCCTTATTTTTCAAGTTGAATTTTTTTTTTTGATGTAGATTTATTTATCCTTTATAATAATTAAAAAAAAATTTGAAGAAGACCATTAAAATAAAAATCTGGTGTGACTGGAGCACAGCACTCAACTTTCTCTTACTTTCGGTAATCGAAAGTTGTGTTCTGTGCTTGTCACACCAGATTTTTTGTGTCAACATGTATTTAGTTTCCGACAGTACGGAACATTCGATTTTCAAGATGTAAAATTTAAATGTGAAAATATTTATATTTTCATACCATGGCAACCATTTCTCCTATCTTTTCTATGGAGTTCAAGAGTAAAGTGGTCTTTAGAAGATTTCAATGACAAAATGAGAATATACATTTTAAAGAGAATCTAAAAAATAATTGATTTTTCAATTTAAAAAAAAATCGTTGGAGCAAATTTAGAGAAAATCGAAAAAAACTGAAAAAGTGAATCAGTAAAGTACTAGTACTCTTTGGTCGATTTTGTTCAAAAGCTTCGTGTCACGTCCCATGGGGGTGCCTAACTTAAATATAAAATGTCAACCTCCTAACTCTTTTCGTTCTTGAGATATTTTGTTCACAGGCACACACACACACACTCAGACAGACCATGTCACGAAAACCACTTTTTTGGATTCAGGAGACCTCAAAACGTATATATCCATCAAAATCTCTACATCGAATTTTTGACATGAATCCAATACTTTCTCTCTCTATATATTAACATATACATATAGGTAAGAGAAAGTAATTTATTTATTTAATTATACATTTTGTTTTTATTGGAGTAGATTGAAAATGTCTATTTTTGATAAAAAAAAAAAAAAATATTAAAATATTTCGAGTTTTGCAATTGAACTAGATAAAATACATGTGAAATCGATAGTCTATAATTGACGGATGATGGGACAAAGCATGAAATAAGGCCCAAGGGCCTGTCAATTGCTTTAGCAACAGCAATTCGAGTGATAGGCTGATGGATGCTTAAATAACCCCAAAACGATTTATTTAGGACATTAAGATCCACCCCCAGAAAAAATTATTGGAATTCAAAGTTATTAGTTGACTTTATGATGAGATCGTTGTTGTTAAATTAACTGTTGAACATGGAGATTAGTGGACAAATTTGTAGGTGTTAGATTAAAAGCTAATTTTTTAATATATTATTAATCACTATCACATACGCATAAAATAAAATTTTGAAGCAGATCTGACGCAGGGTTATCGTGTAATTAATTATTAAAAAATTGAAATTTAACATGTAGTCTATGGGGAATAACGACGAAACGCACACATATCGAATTATATAGCCACATCTGCAATAGGTAAAAAAACAAAAAGCTCACATTTAATCAATTCCCTTCCGAGGAATACGTTAAACATAAAATCAAAAGTTTCTGCAGAAATCTTTTAACGATATTTTAACAAGAAAGTCAAAAGATTCTCCAAAATGACAGTCGCCAATATTTAAAAATAAGGTAGTCACGAGACTCAGACCAGTCTGGCAACGCCGCATAAAATAATTCTCTTTTCTCGATGTCAGTTACATTTTTTTTTTTCCATTTTACGATATTTTTTCTCGCAAATCGTCCATTGTGTTTAAACTGATTTGCATTAATCATTGTAATATATTAAATAAAATAAAATTGAAGGCTTTTAAGATTTAAAATAAACAGCTGATAAATGCAATGTTGCCAGATCTATACGTTACGTGAAAAACTGCTCAAGTCAAAAGTCATTTATTGATTATTTTAGGTAGGGCGAAGCCCCCCGGGTAGTAAGTGTATAAGTTCCATTAACTGAGGATGGCCAAATAAATTCAGGCCGAAACGTCTTATTCTGGGAGTTTAATTGAACCTCGTGCATTCCAATTTGGCTGATATCTCCATCCCCATTTTAATCACATCACAGTCTCAACTACAAGCAAGATTAGTTGGATAGAGAAATCCCAAACAATTCACCAACAAATGGAGTTTTGTAATTAATATTCATGGCAAAAGAGTTCATTTCAATATTATCTTATTTATTTCACGTCTTCTTTTCTTATCTGAAATACTTTTAGAAAAAGAAGAGTGTGACGTCAGAGGGGAGCAATTTAATTAATTAATAAATAATGCGTGATCAAAGAGAAAGAGTTTCTCTTTCTCTACTCCATTAGAAAGTTAATGTTTGTTGACAAATGACAAAACAAACATCTCCCAATGGACAGGGCCTATCTCTCTCTCTCTCTCTCTATGCCATTCAACTGTTTATACTCGATTGCAATAGTCATTTACAAAAAAATAAAAGGGGAACGAACATACAAAAGAAATTAAATAAAAAATAAATAAAATAAAACAACAGAATGGAAGATTAATATTAAAAGAAACAATACTTTCTCTCTATATATATTTCATATATAGGGAACAGGGGCGTATATAAGGGGGGGGGGGCGCCCCCCCCTCCCGAAATTTTATAAACACATAAGTTATACATATATAGGGATATACAGACATCAGCGCAACAAATTTTTCCGCAGAGTGCAAAACTTTGAAAGAAAAAATGTTCCGCAAAAAATTTTGTGTGAAAAAAATTTAATTTCTTAAAAAAAAAAAAATTTCCGCAGAAAAATTTTTGAGTTCAGCCCCCCCCCCCCGAAAAGAATTTCTATATACACCCCTGACAGGGATGGGCAAGTTACTCGATTTTGAGTAACGAGATACAAAATACCAATTACTTCAGATTTTTGTAACGAAATACAAGATACCAATTATTCACGGGTTTGTGTAACGAGATACAAGATACCAATTACGTATTTCAAATACATTGAAAATACCAATTACAAACAAATTTTTCCTTGATTTTAAAATACTTTTTGGTGGGGTAATTCTGGAACTAGAGCCCTGCACGGGTACGGGTTGGCCCGTAGGCCCGTTACCCGCCCGGCCCGCGGGCTTTGGAGGCCATGAAAAAATTACGGGCTGGTAGCAAGTCTAAATAAACGGGTTCGGGCGGACGGGCATGCAAATGAAATTTTATTTAAAAATTGCTAGACATTCGTTCTTTCATTCACTAAATCTCGGGCGGGTATGGGCGGGTTTGAAAAAATTCCGGGCGGGCCTGAAGAATGGTAAAAAATTACGGGCCGGGTACGGGCGGGAAGTCAAAAAAAAAAAATACGGACACGGACCGGTCTGGGCCAAAAAAAAATCGGCCCGTGCAGGGCTCTATTTGGAACCCTAAATAAATTTAGTTTAGGAAAGTGGCAGCTAAACTTATATTGGAGAATACCTTTGGAAAATCGAAAACAATAAAATTAGTCATGACACTAAAAAAAATTTATTTATAAAAATATGAAAAGGTTCGAAAAAACCAAGTTTTCAAAAGTTTTGTCGGATAATCTGGAACTTGATGGAGAATGAATAAACCCGCAAATGAAAACAATCTTTCAACTGGGGCAGAAGAACAAAGATTTAGTCGTTGAGAGCTGGTTGAAAGAAGAAAGCAAAAAAGTTTTTTAACGAAGAGTGAAAATTTGGCGGATTGATTGACTTCTCGTTACTGGTTTTTACTAAGATCCGGAGCAGAGAACCCACTCGACGATTACATACAGTAATATTAAATAAATTAAAACGATTTCCCTTTGCAAGACTTTTTACACGGCGGCAAATAAAAAAAAAAAAAGTATTTGGTATCTCGAATTTCAGATACCAATTACTAAAAAATTGTAACGAAATACAAGATAACAATTACTTTGCCAATGCTGTAACGAGTTACAAGATACCAATTAATATTGTATTTGGTATCTTGTATTTCAAATACATGTAACTGATTAACGCCCATCCCTGACCCCTGATAGGGTAAGAGAAAGTAAAAAACGTCTTCAATCACATTATAGATGAGTGAAACTTCACAATAGGATATTCAACTTGAGGACAAAAACGTGGCGAGGTCACTCCTTAAAACAGTGATTCCCAAAGTGGTCTATAACGACCCCCAGGGGTCGACGACGTTCTACAAGGGGTCCATGAGAACGAAAAAAAGAATTGGAGTCTTTGAGATGTAAACGAGGGTCAACAATAGTGGATTTTTCACACTTTTTTCTCATTCACACATATACACACATTGTTTTAAGCAACTCAGGCCATATAAGACTTTAAACGATACTCGTATGTTTTAATATATCTATTGGGGGCCCAGGCCTTCTTATTCAAACCCTTTGGTATCCAAATGGCTTAAATAAAATCATCGGACTGCCTGGGATCCGAACCCTCGACCTTTTTTTTTTTTTTTTTTTTAAACATTCACACTTTTTTCTCATTCACACTCGCATTCACACTGTCTTTTCGGCAACTCAGGCCATATAAGACCCCTCGACCCTTGTATACTAGGTAGGGGCGCTACCAACTACGCCAAGACCGATGGCAATTGTCTATTTCATTTATTTTATTTTATTTTTAAAACTGTTTATGTTAAAAATAAGTTGGGGACCACTATATTATTTTAATCAAACAAGACATAAACTATGACTTGTTCTTAAAAAAAATCGATAATAAGTTCAAAAATCAACTCAGTAAGGCCAATTTCGATTTTTTTTTTTTAAGAATGACCCATATAGAGATAAAGTAGGCCTATACAATTCATGTCAAAAATCAATGTCGATATTTTCATGGATATACACGTTTTGAGGTCCCCTGAGTCCGAAAATGTGGTTTTCGCAACATGTTCTGTCTGTGTTCAATTTAAAGCATGAAGGAATTGAGCTAGAAGGTTGAAATTTTGTATTCAAGTTAAACACCCCCCGGGAGCGTGAAAATAAGCTTTTTATCAAAATCGGTCAGAGTACTAGTACTTTACTGATGAAGTTTTTCAGTTTTTTCCGATTTTCTCAAAATTCGCTCCAATGATTTTGATTAAAAATCAATTATTTTTTAGATGCTTTGTAAAATGTATATTCTCATTTTGCCATTGAAATCTTCTGAAGACCACTTTACTCTTGTACTTCATAGGAAAGATAGGAGAAATGGTTGCCATGGTTACAAAATATAAATATTTTCCCATACTTATAAATTTTACATCTGAATTCTAAAATACCGGCGGAAACTATATACATGTCGACATAAAAAATCTGGTGCGACAATCACACCAGACTTTTCAAATATATAAACACTGACATAATTATTTGGCTTAATATATGTGACATAGTCAACTCGGGCATTGAATCGTTTTTTTTTTTTAAACATTCACACTTTTTTCCCATTCACACTCACATTCACACAGTCTTTTCGGTAACTTAGGCCATATAAGACTTTTACGATAACCGTTATTTATGAATTAGTCTATATTAGGGTCCAGGCATTCTTATTTAAGGCATCTGGTATCCAAATGGCTTAAATAAAATCATCGGACTGCCTGGGGTCCGAACCCACGACGTTTGGTATACGAAGCTAGCACGCTAACCTCTACACCAAGCCCCGAGGGCTCATTGAATCGTCCATCGGTAGAGAAGAGAACCTAAAAAAGAGGGGTGTTGTGTACATGTGTAGCTATTTATTAAAGTAATTTGACTCTGGAAGAAAGAGGATCTGTCGCTTGACTCGATGTTTCTTCTGTGAGGCTGGTCAAGATCAATTGTGTGTGTGCGTGTTGTTTGGGGTCGAAGGGAGAGGGAACTCTCTCGAACTAATCAATGGAGCTGGGTCGCGGCCGCCGGGTGCCCTCTAACGCCCCACCAACCGCCTAGCTCCGCCTCTTTATAGGCAGGTATAGATACGTAGAATCCTTTAGATATTCAAAAGTAATCTACTAAGTATCCATAAAACAAACAAAAATCCGGTGTGACTGAACGCACAGCACAAAACTTTCTCTTATCTTCAGTTTGTTCCATATATGTGCAGCGTTGCCAGATTCATACTTATTTTTTTTTTTTTAGATCCATTTGATATTTTTCTTAAATATTCTGAATAGATTTTTATTAGAATAATTATTTAAATATTTTTTTTTAACAAAATTTTGAAAAAGTACTAAAATTAAGATAATTATGAGTGAAATGACTTTTGTTAGAGAAGTTCAAATGATCAATGGTAACCAATTCATCCCGCATTTTGCGGGACAATTTTGCATTTTGATTCAATGGCCCGCAAAATGTCCTACATTTAATTTGTAACTGTTTCTTCACTTATGTTTAAGGGTGTTCAGGATCGACGTCTAAACGTACTTTAAAAAAAACTAGACTATTATAAGCAATTTTTCAATGGCGTTTTTTTTTTAAATGAATTAAATTCATAAGAGATTATTGGGACATCGAGATATAATTTTTTTAATGACTTATTAAAAAATTATCTAAAATAATTTTTTTGTTATCAAGCAAATACAAAAAAAACAATCTGTCCCAATAATCTTTAATTTTTAATGTAAAAATGAATTTATTGTTATTATTAATCACATATTAATTAAGAAATTTTTAAAATAAGCTTAGATGATTTATTTAAAAACCAACTGTCAAATTAGTTCAGCATTCTTGCAATAGAGGGCAGGCTAGTCTAACAGACGATATAGTATTAGCCTATATCTGGCCTATATTTATATATTTTTATGCTTTTATAAAAGATACATAATATATAATAACATTTATTAAGTATTTTTTGTTAAAAGATCAATGAAAATGAACCAAATGCATGAAATATTATTAGCTACCATTTTGACATCTCTTGGCAAATTTTTGAATTACTTGATTTTTGGGCATGCTTTTAATGACACACAACGCCATCTTAGCGGGAAAAACATGCGTAACACCTTCACTCCCGTAGCCCCTTAAGATTTAAATAAAAATTTTCACTTATTAAAAATTATTTATTTTTTATAATATGATGGGATATTTTTATACAATTGTTCATTTTGTTGTATTAAACGAAAATCGATTTTAAAAAAGGCACCGATGTGACAAGCTCCAAAGGGACTAACCTGTGTTTACCCTTAAATGTCAAATTTCAAACGGGCCTACTTGGCTCGGTCGTGTATGACTCTCTATTTTGGATCTGGCGAAAATGAACTCGCACAAATTGGCTCGGTCTAAATGGATCTGCCGTGTATGCCCGCCTTTAGTCTTTCATATTTGTTGTCATTAATTTAAAAGATATTTTGAAACACATACGATAATAATTTTAAAATATAATAACACAAAAATGAAAAGGGAACTCTGGTTTCTCGAGAGCCACAAATAAACCTTCAAAGAGCGGCATGTGGTTCGCGAGTCGCAGGTTTGCCAGCCCTGCCATATAGCAATGGAACAAATATGGCGGCCGGCCACCATTGGCAGGCATTCTTCTTAAAAAGTGTCGAGGTGCCCCTAAATAACGTATGCGAATTCAATAATACGAGGGCAGGTCAATAAGTCTGTGACTTTTTGATTGAAACACAGGTTTTGGGATAAAAAATTATTTTATTTTTCAACGTAGTCTCTTTTGAGCTCTATACACTTTGTCCAACGTTTCTCCAATTTTGTTTATCCCTTCCAAAAATTAAGATTTGCCGAGGGCATCAAAATCATCGTTGGGGTCGAATCTCTTTCCGCCGAGCCATTTTTTCAGGTTTGGAAACGAGAAATAGTCACTCCGGAGAATAGGGCGGATGAGGGAGCAATTCGTATCCCAATTCATGCCATGGAGCACACTTTTTTTCCATTTTCTTCTCAAATCACGAGGTAGTCTGCTATTAATGGGTATCAAACAAAAACTAAAAGACCCAGCTGGTTCAAATTTCGACAGGAGTCAGCTGATAGTTGCCTGCTGACAGGAGCAGTGTTGCCATTTCAGTTAAGAGGCGGGAAATTCAAAAAGTCACGGACTTATTGATCTGCCCTCGTAACAGGAAGAAACGTACCATAAAATTTCTGATCTCCATAAATTATAATATATTAATATATGCCAGTAATATTTAATTACTTTAATTGAAAGCTTATTGCAAGTGGATCATTTGAAAAAAAAATCCCTCTTTGACCATAAATCCCCTTTTAGCTCTATTAAGTATTATTATTATTATGCTAGATATTTATTACCACATGATTAAACATAAAATTATAAATATGGATATAGGATATTAAATAATAATAATAAATAATAATAGCTGACATTAGATATTGATTTTATGTTAATTGGTGTTTGCTTTTAATTCTTTTCTCACTTCTTGCTCTAAAGGCCAGCCAGCCTTTTTCATTACAATCTTTCTATATATATAATAGCGGAGTGTCCGTCTGTCAAGCTCTGTTTGACCAACTTCTCGTTGGAATTTTGAAACAAAATTTTGCAGTCTTATAGAGGTCGTTATGGAGAGTCCCGGAAAAATCCTCACGTCCCGAAATTCCTATAACTTTTTGAGTTATCAATTCCTAAAGTTGCGATTTCTCCCATAGGAAATGTATAGAGAAATATCTATGTATTCTTTGCATTTATATATTCTATGAATGTAAACAAATCTTCAAGCAGGCACTGGATTGGAAAACGAGTAATAATAATTTTCTTGCCCCGGGCTTGGTGTAGTTGGTAGCGTGCCTACCTTCTATAGCAAACGTCGCGGGTTCGGACCCCAGGCAGTCCGATGATTTTATTTAAGCCATTTGGATACCAAATGGCTTAAATAGAAATGCCTGGACTCCCAATAGGTTTATTTTGGTATCTAAATGGCTTAAATAAAATCATTGGACTGCCTGGGATCCGAACCCTCGACCATTGGTATACAAGGGAGGCGCGCTACCAACTACACCAAGCCCGGGGTAATGTTTTTTATTTTCACCTTTGTTTAAAATTGAAAATACATTTTTTGGAGAGGAGGGGAGGAACCATTGCTAGGAATTGAAGCGGGGTTTATGCAAGGAGAGGGGGTATTTAGTTCCAGACAGCCCAGAGATAGCGTCACCGGAGGCGTCAATGATAAGGATTAATAAAAATGTTACAATTTAACTTATGTAGTAGTTCTTTAATACCTAGTAAAATTTTGTTGTTAAAAAAATATCACTGGTCAGCGAATTTATTTTACAAATATTACTGGTCTGCGGGCCAAAAAAGGTTGAGGAACTCTGACTTAGAGAACAAGCAAAAGTCACTTGGAGCTAAATCCGGTGAGTAGGGAGGGTGGTCTTGGATTTTCGCTAACCCCAGTCACACCAAGCAAAAAAAATACCCCCCACTCCCTCTGGAGCCGCCCTTTTCTTGAATTCCCTTTCATTTCAAGTTAAAATTTTTTTTGAAGAAAAATCAACGCCGTTTTATTGTTAATGAATTGAGAATGGCCTTCATTTTAAAACCTATAGTTTTCTTTTCTAGTTGTTATTATCCTTCGAAGAAGGCCAAGGTCATTCAGCTATCGTAGCAAAAGATAAAAAATAAATAAATAAGGTGATAAAATACAAATAAAAATGTCTGCTCTCATTTATAATATAGATACCACCTCTCTATTCCTTTGATATTCTTTCATCTTAACTTTTAAAACTTTTCTAAATTTTTTTTTTTGACTTTCAAAGTCAAATAAACGATTATTAAATAGAACGCAATCATTCAATTTTAATTTATGAGGCATTATTGATATTACGAGGGCACATTGAATCTTTAGACTTACCCTACTAAAGCAATTTTTTATGCGTTTTACTTTCTTCAACCCTATATGGACCCTGATATGCATTAGTGTGTCAAGCGCCAAAAAAATTAAATATTGGGTTAAGGGGGCTCGGGAGCGAAGGTGATTACGCATGTTTTTCCCGTTAAGATGGCGTTGTGTGTCATAAAAAGTATGCCCAAATATCAAGTAATTCAAAAATTTGCCAAGAGATGTCAGAATGGTAGCTAATAATATTTAATGCATTTGGTTGATTTTCATTGATCTTTTAACAATAAATACTTTATAAATGTTATTATATATTATGTATCTTTTATAAAAGCATAAAAATATATAAATATAGGCCAGATATACGCTATTAGGTGATCGGCTGTTAGACTAGCCTGCCATCTATTGCAAGAATGCTGAACTAATTTGACAGTTGGTTTTTAAATAAATCATCTAAGCTTATTTTAAAAATTTCTTAATTAATATGTGATTAATAATAACAATAAATTCATTTTTAAATTTAAAAAAAAATTAAAGATTATTGGGCAGGTTGTTTTTTTGTATTTGCTTGATAACAAAAAAATTAATTTCCTTAATTTGTTAAAAAGTCATTAAAAAAATTATAGCTCGATGTCCCAATAATCACTTAAGAATTTAATTCATTAAAAAAAAAACGCATTGAAAAATTCCTTATAATAGCCTAGTTTTTTTTAAAGCATACGTTTAGACGTCGCTCCTGAACCCCCTAAATACAATTATATACTATGATAGGTCACGACTAAATTATAATAAAGAATTTATGCAATCAAATTTTTCATTTTATTAAAAAAAAAAATTTTAGAATAGATAGGAATTGGAGGCTTTATTTTAAAAATATATCTTATTTCTTTATTAATTTAATTTCCTCATACCACAGGTTTCGACCGCTGTGCCGCAGATCTTCCTCAGTGAGAAGTCCCCCCCCCCCCCCTTTTTCCCCCCTGGGGAGAGAGTCTGGAAATTTGTGGATGCAAAACAGTCCTGGGTGAGTGCAAAAAAATTTTAGAATTCATTGATGTTATTATATCAAAGGGGCCGATGAATAGTCTGTTAATCCTTTTATTAATTCTTTTGCTTTTATATTTGATAATAAATAAAGTAGACAAATTATATTCATTTGAATTATCAAAGAGGAAGAAGAGGGTGAAGAGGGAGAGTGTGAGAGAGCGAAAGGAATTTATAAATGCAAGTGATCGAAATACATACAGAGCTACACTCTAGCGGCTGCCTCTTGAACTCGATGCGCAAACGGCGCCAGAGATTTTCATATTTCAAAATATTCTCTCTCTAATCAATATCTTCTAAAGGAGCAGAAGCGTGGGCAATCAATAGTAAAATTTCTATTTCTTTCTATCTTCTATATTACATCTATATAAGAAAAAAATGATGTTTCGGAAACAAACTACCAACCATCTTCAGGGCCATCTAGACTGTTAGGTTGTTTTGAAAAACCAGGTCCTCAATGATAATGTAAATTCGAACATCTTAAGATACGCGTCTGCCCTCGGGCTTGGTGTAGGGGTTAGCGGGCTGGCCTTGTATCCAAAGGTCGGGGGTTCGGATCCCAGGCAGTCCGATGATTTTATTTAAGCCATTTGGATACCAAATGGCTTAAATAGGAATTCAACAAGACATGTGAGTGTTTTTTATTGATGAGGCCAAACATCCCATGGCCCCCGGGAATCGAACCCAGGATCTCCGCCTTTCCGGGGCATAGGCGTGCTATCCATTGCACCAGGCCACCGGACCCTCGACCTGCACCAATAAAACTCACTTCCCCTTATATGCAGTTAGTCGCGCAAGTTACTAACTCGTAACGAATAGCGTGAAAAACTTTAAAGAAAAATTTTCCACTTATGCGCCGCTTGGTTAACCAGTAGAGGGACAGATATCTGGATCTGCTCTAACACACTACTGTAAGCAGCAAAGCCCTGAGGGCCGGGGGGTTAAGTTATAGTTAAAAGCTGCCCCCGCTGGGTACGCCCATGAACTTATAGAAGCTCTTATTTTTTGATTTTCTAAAAAAAAATTTTTTTTTTAGATTAATCACATTAAATAAAAAATATTTATAAAAAAATTCGCTCTATATCTTATAAGTAATTAAATTAGTAATCATTGTGTTAAAGAATAATTACAATAGTTTACTGCAGCGGTTCCCAACCTTTTTTGATGTGCGGCCCACTTTTTCGTAAAAAAAAAAAAACGCTCAGGTCAAGTATATAAATATCCAATCTAACCTTAACTCGCTAACTCGCATAGCCTGTTGGTCCTTATTAAATGGCAATAGATAATTTACAAAATTGTGCCATTCGACTTTTTGAGGGAATTTTGTTGACACGTTTCAGCCCTGAGGATGGTCGTATATCAATCATATGAAAGATAGGAGAAATGGTTGCCATGGTAAAAAAATATAAATATTTTGCCATACTTTTGCATCTGAATTCAAATGTTCCGTACTGTCGGGAACTAAATATATGTCGACACAAAAAATCTGGTGAGACAAGCACAGTACACAACTTTCGATTATCGAAGGTAAAAGAAAGTTGTGTGTTGTGCGCCAGTCACACCAGATTCTTTTTATCTTCCCTTAGACGTCCGCGGCCCAGGTCCAATTAATCTGCGGCCCACGGGTTGGGAACCGCTGGTCTAATGTATTGCAATCAATCATACGCCCACGGGGGTGGTGTAGAGGTTAGCGTGCTAACCTCATATACCAAACGTCGCGGGTTCGACCCCAGGCAGTCCGATGATTTTAGTTAAGCCATCTGGATACCAGATGGCTTAAATAAAAATGCCTGGACCCCTATATATATAAATTCATAAATAACGGATATCGTAAATGTCTTATATGGCCTGAGCTGCCGAAAAGACAGTGTGAATGTGTGTGTGAGTGTGAGTGTGAATGAGAAAAAGTGTGAATGTTTTTAAAAAAAAAAAAAAAAAAAAAATCAATCATACAATCAAATAAAATGATACTCAGTAGTCAAAATGACCATTTATCCATATGATCAAGTGCCCTGTATGTATTTGTTTTGTTTAGGTAACTGTTTCATCAATTTAAAACTAACCAAACTTTTACACAAATACATTAACGAATTAACTAAGGATTAAGATAAAATAATATTCACATAGGCCCCATAGAAATCCTTCAAATAATTAATCAGAGTTAATGATCGTTACCAGTTTGAATTAAATTTCACAATTATTATTTTATAATTAATCGTATATATTAATATTTATTCTTCGTATTTTTAATGAATATATTAGGGTTGTCCAACGTTAGTCCCGCGGTCCTTATGTGTACCGCGACCTCAATTTTGCGACCCGCGGAGCGGGTCTCTAAATCTGTAAACTACTCTAATGCTATTTTAAACAACAGCTGCTTTTGCCTGGAGCTCAATTAGAATTTTACTAAAATTTACGATAGTGGAGGGGAAAAAAACAAAAGATAGAGATTTTATATATATGTACATTTAAGGTGGTGTAAGTTTATATGGCAAAAAAAAAATTCAAATAGAAGTTCTGCCACCCCTTTGTTTTATTACATCTACCATTCCTATTTTTTGTTGAAATAAAATTGCCTGGGGTCCGAACCCGCGACTTTTGGTATACGAGGTTAGCACGCTAACCTCCACACCAAGCCCCGAGGGCATTGATAAAGTTGCATACGATGTATTTTGGTGCCTTCCACACAGCATTTTTTTTAAAGCGATCCTTGGGACACTTGCATTTGGACAGCCCTGATTTAAATGAATAGAAATAGTTTTTTTTTAAGGTCTTTTTCGGCATCTAAGGCCATTTAGACCCCATTCCTATTTAAATAGAAATAGTTAAACGTGTTATCTGATGGAAGTGTCTTTCTTGATCAGAAGAGAAAATTGTCTTTTTAAATTTGCCTTTTCAATAGGCATGCATTGAATCTTGACTGTCATGTGGGATTGCCTAAAAAGCAGGCGCGGTTAGCAAGTGGCGCTTCACGTGTCGATTGCACAAACTACGTGCTTCTCTTTAGACGCTGCTATCCTCCTCTTCAACTAACATAAGTAGAGTTATTAAAATGGATAGTCAATAAATCACATTTTTATTGTATCAAATCCTCAAAATTCCTCAAAATCTGGTGTGACTGGCCGCACAGCACACAACTTTCTCTCATCTTTGGTAACCACCAGATTTTTTGTGTCGATAAATGTTAAGTTTCCGCCGATATATATAAAAAAAAACACACACAACGTTTTTCTAATCCACACACCCATTCACACAGTCTTTTCGGCAACTTAGGCCATTTAAGACTTTAAACGATACTCGTATGTTTAATATATCTATTTGGTATCCAAATGGCTTAAATAAAATCATCAGACTGCGTGGGATCCGAACCCTCGACCCTAGGAACACAAGGCAGGCACTGGACTTATAGAATTTTGCAATAATAATAATAATTATTATATGGACCGTTTATTTATTCATTTTTTTTTTTTAAAACATTCACACTTTTTCTCATTCACACTCACATTCACACACACATTCACGCAGTCTTTTCGGCAACTCAGGCCATATAAGACTTTGACGATAACCGTTGTAATTAATAAATCAATTTGGTGTTCAGGCATTTCTATTTAAGCCATCTGGTATCCAAATGGCTTAAATAAAATCATCGGACTGCCTGGGTCCGAACCCGCGACGTTTGGTATAGGAGGTAGGCACGCTACCTACTATGCCACACCCGGGGGCATCTATTGTGGGTTCAGGCATTTCTATTTAAGCCATCTGGTATCCAATTGGCTTAAATAAAATCATCGGACTGCCTGGGTCCGAACCCGCGACGTTTGGTATAGGAGGTAGGCACGCTACCTACTACGCCAGACCCGGGGGCCCGTTTATTTTGAAAGTGGTGTAAGTCGATAAAAAAAAAAAATGAGATATCACATAATTTATGCTTAAATTAATGTAAATTTTCTATGTATAACTAGCTAGTGGTAAATTTAAAAAAAAATTCCCATGTTTTGTACAATTGAAAATTGGTCGGTAAATAGTTTAACAAACATATATGCTAATCTTTCATTTTCTCGAAACAATAGAAAATGGACTTACACCACTTTCAAAATAAACGGTTCATATTTTATAGTTTATTCTCTAAATTAGTCGTATTTCTAGAAATAATTTATTGAATATCTGCGATAATTAGAGTATTTACTTGAACAATTGACAAAAAAAAAAAAAATGATATATAATCTAATCAAAACAATTTAAATCAGAAAAACTTTAATGTTGATTTTCTCAAATCTCGGTACAACTTTTGGAAATGGAGACTTTTATGGGGAGGAAGAATTTTTATATTCCATTTGAAAGATTTGATAATTTAAATTAATATATGCTTTCCTTTGAAAGATTTGTGAGCCCCTGATAACGGGGGGGGAGGTTCCCTACCCCTAATTTGACATAACTTAAAAGAATTAATAATATGTTAATTCAATATATATTTTAATTAAAGTTAAAAAAAAATTTCATAACTAAATTATAAAAAAATATGAGAAAAAAAGTTTTAATTTTATTTCATTTATAATATACTAGCTGCGGTAGGGTTGCCTTCGGCAACCCTACCCCGCTAGCCCTGGCGGGCGGCGTCTCGGGATATGACTAAGAGTTGTCCAGATAAATGTATTTTAATTAATTATGAGGAAGAATTTTTATTTTTTATTTTAAATATTTGATTAATATATTTTTTTTGAAGCGAGTTAGAACCTGTTTTCCAATGCTTTCCTATGGAAGATTTGTGAACCCCCTAAAATGGGGCTTCCCTACCCTAATTTGATATAAGGATAGCCTAAAATCACCCCTGGAAAATTCTGTACCCAATTAAAAAAAACTCCATGAAAATCGGTCCAGAAGTTTCGGAATCTATGCGTTACAAACAGACAGACAGAATTTGTCTTTGGTAAAATAGCAAAAGTATTAAAATAAAATATAGATATAGGTAATTAAAATTAAAAATTGAATAATTAAATCTCACAATTATTATTTTATAATTCGTCATATATATTAAATTTCAGCTTTCCTATTTTTGTCATTTATATGGATTATATGGATGTTTGATCTGTGATATGGATAGAGAAGAGATATAAAAAAAAATATTTTAGAATTCATAAATATTTTTAAAATAAATAAATAATATTTTTTAAATGAAACTGAACGGGCGAAGCTACTTTTAACGCAACTGTTCCGACGGCTCTGCATATTGGTTGCCTAAGCTCAAGGCATCGAGATCAGGCACTTTTGGCGCTCACTGTACCCGGCGCTTGACACACTAATGCGTAATAGGGTCCACCTACCACTTATTAATTATGTTTTAATTATTGGAAAAACTGAATAAGGCTCCTAGAAATATAAAATCCAATTCTCTTTTGGGTCATTTACACGTTCGCTATAAAAATTCAACAGTCAAAAAGACGACGAAATTAAAGTAAGGAGGGAATTCAGATACACCAAGAGTGGATTGCGCAGCTAGTTCTAATTAAATTTTTTATTGCATTCTAGACAAACACTTTGTGACAGCCTCATTCATCACTGTTTTCTTTTTCTTTTTTTTGGCAACAGTCATTTTTATTAATAATAAAAATATTTTATAAATTAATTTTAGCAGGAAGTGGAAAGAGAGAGAAGAGTGCCAAAAAGACTCTCTCTCTTGGATATTTTCATCTTCAAATAATAAATAAAAAAAAAACTTTTTCCAGAATATTTTTTCATCTTCAACTCCTTTAGCCATCATTTTTGGTTATCCTATTTAGAGGGAGTAAAAGTCAGGTCAATCAAAAAACTACTTGGTGTGACGACACACCACTCTACTTATAAGAGAAAGTTGAGTGATGATTTTTTTTTTAAATTAAACCCCAAAATGAAGTGTATCATTAGCATTGGATGGAGGGAGAAGAAGCGGGGGGGGGGAGGGACTCTCATCTCTTTAAATGAATAAGAAAGAGATTGGATCATAAAGTGGAATCCAAATACACTTAAAGGAGTTTAATTAAACTTTTGAATATAATCTCAGAATCAGATGACCCTATTAACATGTTTCTTTTTTTTTATTAATATTATAATATTAACTAGCTGTTTCACCCGCCTTTGAATCATTTTAATTTCACATAGAAGAAGAAGTGATTGAACCAGGAATGGAAAAGTCGACTCTGACTTTAGTCAAGAATCGATCTTTTACTGAAAATAATCGACTTTTTAGAATCGAGTTGAAACTCTTGCCAGTCGATTAGAATCGATTCTCACTGGACGACTTCGACTTGATTCTTACAATACTTAGGATCCGATGGTAATATAGTTTGTGACGTTTTCATTGATTGACTTTCATCTTTCTTTTAAAACCTACACATAACATTTCTAAGATCGGTTAGTGAACATATGTGGCATTCTTAATTCCTCATTTGTAATATTTTATTTTGATACTCAACTTATTTTAATTTTCGGTGCCATATCACGTGCAATTTCTGGATAGAAAATTCTTTTATAAAAATATTGAAAACAATATTTGTGTGTGTGTTGTATTTAATAAAATGTTTAAACCGTACTTAATAAATTCTATATTATGAATGAATAAATATTTTTACGTAATATTTGCTGAGCATCTACTAAGCGCCAGTTAATGAGTTTTTAAAAAGTCGAAAATCGACTTTTCGAGCGCCTGTTCCATCCCTATTGTGACTTTGGGGGATTTTTATTTTAAGGTGCGCGTCTCGGAAAACCGTTAAAACACGATTGACTCGAGATGGCACGAGATGGCGTTAGTGTTCCCCCAATGGAATATAAGGGACAAATTGCATTTCATTCTAGACCTTCCAGCTAATTAATTAAAGGCAAAAAATTAATTATTTTTTAACACAATGATTACTAATTTAATTATCTACAACTTATAGAGCTCCTTTTTTTAAAATATCTTTTATTTAATGCGATTAATCTAAAAAAAAAAATTTTTTTTTCGGAAATCAAAAAAAGGGCTTCTATTATTTGTAGATATTTTAAATAGCTTTAATTTAAAAAAAAATTTGAGGTCGATAGCTTCAAAATTGTGGCCGCTGGAAAGTCCCAAAATTAGCACCCCGAGACGCGCACCTTAATAAGAATAACGTTAACTCGTAGTTTTATTATAATTATTGGACTGCATCCACACTCTTTCATTTTACTTATTTTAATAATTTTCTTATCCCGGAAACAAATATATAGATACGAATAATATTATAAATTAATTGCTATAAAATATTGAGCTATCTAGATATTTACTAAACAACTATACAACACTCTCCTCAAATTGCCTCTCTTGAAAAAGACTGCAAATTTACCTACAAACAAGTCATAGTTAAATTTTTTTTTTTATTTTACAATCAAATATATGAATAGAATGACAACTAACTGCTCCGAAGATGGCTTTAACTAAGGCAGAAACGTTAGCTGTAAAAAGATACTAGTAGACTCTATTTCACAGTCTTTTCGGCAACTTAGGCCATTTTTTTTACGATATCCGTTATAGAGATTAATATACATATTAGGGGGCCAGGAATTCTTATTTAAGCCATTTGGTATCCAAATGGCTTAA
Organism: Euborellia annulipes; assembly: GCA_023213315.1. Classification (NCBI taxonomy): domain Eukaryota; kingdom Metazoa; phylum Arthropoda; class Insecta; order Dermaptera; family Anisolabididae; genus Euborellia; species Euborellia annulipes. The sequence goes on along the minus strand of JAKCPI010015025.1, from coordinate 80,590 downwards.
ATAAAATTTTCGGACTGCCTGGGGTCCGAACCCGCGACTTTTGGTATACGAGGTTAGTACGCTAACCTCTACACCAAGCCCCGAGGGCAAGAAAATTATTTTTTTTTAAAAACATTCACACTTTTTTCTCATTCGCACTCACACTCACACACACATTCACACAGTCTTTTCGGCAACTTAGGCCATTTAAGACTTTGACGATAACCGTTGTAATATATATTATCTATTGTGGGTTCAGGCATTTCTATTTAAGCCATCTGGTATCCAAATGGCTTAAATAAAATCATCGGACTGCCTGGGTCCGATCCCGCGACGTTTGGCATAGGAGGTAGGCACGCTACCTACTATGCCACACCCGGGGGCAAAGAAAATTATTATTACTACGTATTCAAATCCAGTGCCTGCTTGAGGATTTGTTAACATTCATAGAATACACAACTCCAAAGTATACTTAAATATTTCTCTATACATTTCTTATAGGAAAAATAGTAACTTTAAGAATCTATATATATAATTCACTAATGTCCGACTGTCTGTCTGTCACGCTCTATTTAGGCAACTTCCCGTTGGAATTTTGAAATGAAATTTTTTATGCATAAAGAGGACCTTATCGGGATTACAGGAAAATTATTTTCATCCCGAAATTCCCATAACTTTTTGAGTTATTAATTTTTAAAGTTACGATTTCTCCCATAGGAAAGTATAGAGAAATATTTAAGTATTCTTTTCATTTGTGTATTCCATGAATGTAAACAAATCCTCAAGCAGGCTCTGGATTAGAATCGAATAATAATAATTTTCTTTTCATAATTAAGAAGAAAAGGCGAGGGTCCGCCGCAGGCGGGCCCGAGCCAGCTCACGGGGGGTCCAGGGGGCGAAGCCCCCCTCTCTAGACGTGAAGGCGGGCGACGCGGCTAGTTAATAACTCAAAAAGTTTTAAGAGTTTCGGGACCCGAGCATTTTTCCAGGACTCTCCATAACGTCCTTTATAAGACTGCAAAATTCCAACAAGAAGTTGGTCAAACAGAGCGTGACAGACGGACACTCCGCTATTATATATATAACAAGATAGATGATAAAACATTTCAAGAAAAAAAAACTCTTATAATCTACATTATTTATTTGAATAGGTGATGTTGGCTGTTTTTTTTTTTATCATAAACTGCGGGATGAAATAAATAATTGATTTTGTTGTTGTTGTTGAATGGTGTGAGTGGTATCATCACCCCCACTCAACTCATGAGTGCGAGAGAGAGATGCTCTTAACAGTAATGGATCTCGCCACCATCTAATTAAATGACGAATCGAATTTGCAAATTCATCTTCTCTCCACCAGATGACTCTCTCTCTCTCTCTCTTTTAAAGATATTTTTCCTTTTTATTTTTATTCTTATGAATAAAATCTAAATTTCTTCTATATCTCAAAAACTATTATTATTATTATTTTTTTTAAATAAGTTTAAGGCTGTTCGGACAATGCACATATCTAATTATATAGCCACTGCTGCAATAGGTAAAAAAACAAAAAACTTACATTTTATCAATTCACTTCCGAGGAATACGTTAAACATAAAATCAAAAGTTTCTGATGGGAGCTTTTAAAGATATTTTAACAAGAAAGTGAAAAAATTCTCCAAAAAGACATTCGCCAATATTTAAAAATGAGACTCAGACCAGTCCTGGCAACGTCGCATAAAATAATACTCTTTTCTCGCTGTCAGTTACATTTTTTTTTTTTCTATTTGACGATATTTTTTCTCGCAAATCGTCCATTGTGTTTAAACTGATTTGCATTAAACATTGTAATATATTAAATAAAATAAAATTTAAGGCGTTTAAGATTTAAAATAGATAGTTGATGAATGCAATGTTGCCAGTTCTATATTACGTGAAAAACTGCTCAAGTCGAAAGTCATTCATTTATTATTTTTGGTAATTAAATTATTAACTTAATCCAATTATAAACTATGATAGGTCACGACTAAATTATAATAAGGAATTTTGGCATTCAAATTTTTAATTTTATTAAAAAAAAAAATTTAGATTGTATTATGACTTACGATGTACTATCCGAACAACCTTAAATTAAATTTAGAACCATTGTTCTATATAGATATTTCACCAATGAGCATTTATAACGGAAGATTACACAGGGGAACAAAAAGTTTTTTTTTTTTCGGCATAAGCTTATGAAGTCAATGAAGCTATGATGAAGAAGTACATAGCCTATAAATTATTTTCTTTGAATTGACTCTAGATAAACGGGACCAAAGGCACCAAAGAAAATCCCATACAAAATATTCTTCTTAACTCTTATTGAGCCCTCGGGCTTGGCGTAGTTGGTAGCGCGACTGCCTTGCATACCAAGGGTCGAGGTTTTGGATCCCAGGCAGTCCAATGATTTTATTATAGTTTCGGTGACCGTCATCAGGCGTGGAATATATATAAAATATACTTTAAAATACAGGACATTACATTTTATTACAATTGCATTATTTTATTTTATACAACATTTAAAAATTTTTTCTAATACGCAATTTTATAAATAGCCAACATATATATTCCAGGCCTGATGATGGTTACACTAGATGACCGAAACTGTACATTGCAATCAGTTGTCAGCTAATAAAATTTCTGAAAAATAATTGTTTAAAATTATTTAAAAATCTGCACTTCCACTTGGCAAACCTTCGAGAATTGATTAAATAAGAATGCCTGGATCCCAATATATATATTTTCATAATAACGCTTATCGTTTTATAAGGCCTAAATTGCCGAAAAGACCGTGTGAATGTGAGTGTGAGTGAGAAAAAAAGTGTGTTTAAAAAAAAAAAAAAATATTCTCCTCCTATGATTTAATTTCCAGTATAAATTGGATCGCCTTTATCTCAAAAATAGAGTCAATTCAACAAAAATATTATTTTTTTGGACCAAAATTAGCTTAAATTATTTAATAAATCCCATTCTGCAGAATCAATGTTGCCCTGGGTTATAGCTTCAAAGACTGTAAATATTGAAATCAAAATATACAGTTTATTTATTTCATTAAGATATTAAATTTAAAAAAAAATCATTCATTTTAGGAAAATTAAAAAAAAAATTTGAAAAATGACGTCAGTAAAGTGTCACTTCCAGTTGATTGATTTTAATAAAAATCAAAAAAAAAAAAAAAGTCATGAGTTTTAAATTTAATCCTTTTAAGAAGAAGAAAACGCTGCTAGCGGTAATATATTATTGATTTTTTTTTTTTTTTTTTTTTCAATGAAAGGGAGTTTTTTTTTTTATTATTTACTCACCACCAGACGCCATTATTACGATTTCTCTGCTTGAAGAAAAAAGGAGTTGAAGACTTACCTGCAAAAGAGAAAGAGAATAAATAAATAAAGCTGGAATTTCATTTAATATTAGCTACGACTATTCAAGTATGTACAGTAGGTGACAGAATGTGATTCACTGTCACTATCAAATTCCAGAAATTCTCTCTTAAATTCCACCATATCTAAGATTAATGGCCATAATAGGAGAGATTTATTTAATCTTAACAAATAAAATTTATTCCTCGTCATTAAACGCTATCTTTTATGTTGGGTATAGGAGATTTTGCAGCCAAGGAATTAAATAAAAAACTTTTATTTAATTATTAACCGTCGACGTTTCGGTCGCAAATCACGACCTTCTTCAAGACCTGTGGTCGTAATATTTATTTACAGAAACAAATTGTAGAATATTTATAAACAATGATATAAATTTTTTATAATACTGTTTTTATAATATTTAACAATATGATGAAAGTACTTAATTGTTAAAATACAAGATTAACAGTATTAGACCTATATTTAATTATCATTGTAAATTATACAATATTTATTTGGTACCGTAATACATATAGCCCAAATAAATATTGTATAATTTACAATCATGGGTGTAGTGGAGCGGGAACGGGTGGGAACGGCGTTCCCACACTGGTTTCACTCATTAAAAAAAAAAAAATAATTATAATAATAACAAAAAAATTAAAATTATTTACCCAAGTAAATAAAATATTACTTTACAAACCTCTATTGAGACCGAAACGTCGGCCCAATAAAATATTTAAAGAAAAAAAAATTTGACTGCCAGTCTCTGCTCCTGCAACCTTTCCTTGATACAACCAGAAAATCCCTCATAAAACTGTAAAAAGCCTTGGGTTTCCAATAAAAATGTGATGGGATCATTGTTACCTGCAAATTAGAAAAATTCACGTTGTGGATTTAACAAATTTCTGTCTCCATTTCTGATGAGAAATCTTAAGGAGAAATGTTGAAGGCAGCCAGCAAAGAGTAAAAAAAAAATCCGATTTCGTTGACTTTTCGGAAACGAATCATTCCCATTCAGGACGATCGATTGTTAACATAACGGAGCATACAAACATAGAATTTGTATATAGAATTAAAAAACAATTGGTTGCATAAGAGAAAAATTACTTGCGGTTAAGCAGTGCCAAGAGCGGCGAAACCTCGGATGAGTTACCCTAAGAATCAAAGCGTGGAATGTCCCCCTGTAGCATTCAGTATATTCAAAAAAATTAAAGTAGGTACCTGGGCTGTATTTTTTATGTGGGAACTAAACATCAGCACTGACCAAGATTGAAAGACAATTTATCGTCCTGAAGTTGGGAATAATGCGAAATTTAAAACTCTAAGCTGGCTGCCTTCACTTTCCTGGTCCTCTGAATATCACTCTTCGCGAAGTGTAATTTTGGTTTTTGGTAACTGGTTGCTTGAGGTTCGAATGATGACCAGTGATCAGAATCACCCTGAAGACTATCTAAGAGAAAGAAGAAACTCAGGTTTATAGGTTAAAAAACCTAACAAAATTGTTTTCTATTTTCCGGGTTTAAGGTAACAAATTTTGAAATCTCATTATTAGAGTTTCTCATGTAATTAAAGTCTCAATGTGTCAAAATTCTAAAGAAAATCAAAAAACAAACTAGTTCTGCTACCAATTTGTAGTTTAGCGTGTTAGCCAGTTGATATTTAGTAGGACGTTTGGGGGTTAAAGATTAAAATGAAATGATTGTCTTCTTGTCTAAGATTTATCATCTCAAACTAGGGTATGGAGGATCGATCGGTTAAATAAGTGCTCCATTCCTCTGTGGTATTAGAAGAAGGAAAATTAGGAATAGTTTAATTTGAGGTTATCTAATTTACATTTGATATTTGCTTGGCTAACCAAGTTTTCGATTCACACATGTTGTTGTTGTTGTTGAATATTCATGGAATTAATTAATTGCTCCACTAATTTTTCCATCGTTTCCAATAATATATCTGGTGCTTTGTATTGGTATCCAATTCAATTGAAATAAATTTCTCGCCTCGGACGGGATGCGAACCCTTGACCTTTGGCACAAGAAGCTAATGCTCTACTTGGGAGTCAACGAGCAGAAAATCTTATTAATTTGCTACGATATTTTATTAATTATCCTAATAATCTCAACTAATATTACAAGTTTTGTTAAGTGTTATTATTATAATTATTACGGAGAAAGAAAAAAATAAACACGAAAATGTTAAAAAATATCTTTATATTTGTTATTTTTACAGATACCTGAATTTCCAGGCACTTTTTTAGGCTAATATAGAGAATGGAGAAAGACAACATCCAGAAAAAGTTTCCTATCAAGAGAGAAATTAAATTAACAAACTGCAAAATCACGCTAAGAGCGCTAATTGCAGAGGAATTTGAAGCGACAGAAAAGGTATCAAATGTAAGGATCCAATAAAGGAATCATTATCGATCCATTGAGTTAAAGGTGAACAAAAAAACAAAAACAAAATAACGGAAAATATTTAGAAATTGAGATTTCTTCAATATCACTATAGAACTAGACAATTCCAATCTTCCTTTGTCCCCATGACCTCCCGTGATTGAAACAAGCTCTCTTCCCCAAAACCTACAATCTTCAGACTTTCAAGTCTAATCTCAACAGGCATCTTCTCAGTTCCCGCAGTTGAGTTCCCCTTTTATGCTTCTCCTTTTTTCTTTTTTAATATATTCTTCCTTACTACATATGACCTCTGGTCATTATAGGTCTTCGGGCCTTATGCACCCATTACATTAAAAAAAATGACGTTCATATAAACATGACCTAAGGAATAATCCGTCAATTACACAAAGTTTCTCACGGAACAGTTACACCTGTGCAGGGATGGGCAAATTCCTTTAAGAAGATCTGATCTGTAGATCCGGGAAGTTCGGACCCGATACACTAATCCATTTCGATTTAAAAAAAAGGATAGCTGTTCCGATCTGCAAATCCAGAGCGGGATCTGAAAATTCGATCTGAACCAGTCTCTAATCAAATCGCCAAATTAAACACTAGTTCTTCAACCGAATTTGCACATTTTTAGACGTTTGGATGAAATATAATATAAAAAAAAAAACAGGCATTATACTTAAACAATCATACGAATGTATTAAAAAATAAAAAGTTGTAAAGGGGAGGCAATCTTTTGAAAAGGATAGCAAAAATTCACAATTGATAATACCTCGGAAAAGATTTGCGATCCGATATTCTAGACATGGGCGTAACTAGAGAATTTGGCTGGAAGGGGCCATGGGACCAGCTATCCCCCGGTGGGCCTGGAAAGCCCCATATTTTCTCAATTTTACTTGGGGCAGGGAGCTTTCTGGGAGGGGGGGCAGGCACCCCCTAGTTACGCCCATGGTCCTAGATCTAGAGAGCAAAAATGATTTCGACAAATCAACCCTCCTTTCGATTTGAATCGCGATCCAGATCCAAGATCATTCCCAAAAAAAGGATTTCGATCTGGATCAAATCTTCGGATTCAAATCTAAAAAAGTCGTGATCCTACTCATTCCTGCACCCGTGTAGAATGTAGGCCAACTATATTGGATTTGATATTTTTTGTTTGTAGATGGCCGTAAGGATGATCAATTTTATTATAGGACATCGGCCAAAATAAATACTTTTGCGTATTATCTGTATTATTTGTAGATATTTCGATTCCAATGACAGAGAATCATCCTCAGTACTATCAACAGATGTTTTGCAAATCGTCAATTCCTCCCATCCAATATGACAAAGAGTTCTTGTCATCCATGAATGCAATTTTCATAATGATGTACTGAGGATTATTCTATGTCATTGGAATCGAAATATCTACAAATAAAACAGATAATAAGCAAAAGTATTTATTTTTGGCGATGTCCTTATAATAAAATTTGATATTTTTTGTTTACTATATTCATAAGAAAAAGAGTTCTTGTCATAGTTCATTAACTCATCTGTAATTTATTGTAGCCTTCTACAATGACATGTCGTTTCTCTATGAGTGATACTAAAAAACAGTTCCAGGAATTATTTTCTTTTTTTTTTTTTTGTCTTTGAATATTCACTCAAAGAGAAAATTTTATTCTATTACGTTAATTACTTTTTTTCATCTCCCCCCACACAGATAAACAAAAAAAAAAAAAATGAACGCATCTCTTAAATGATTTGATTTGCAAGATAAAAAAAAACTTTGTTTTCTAATCGATCTTAAAGTTTTTAAATCTAATTTGAAGTTCTTTAATATCCATGGACCATCAGCATCATCATCATCATCATTAAACCACCACCTACGTCGCAATTTTAGTTTGCAAGTTTAATTAAAATCCATCCATCTCTTTCTCTCTTTCCCTCTACAACTGGATATTTTTTTTTTTTTTACAAGAGATGACGTTTCTGGAAACTCATCAAAACACTTCCTCTAATCAAAGGGATGGAAAAAAAAAGTTTTTATATATCATTACATCTATGCTATGTCGTGTCAGAAGAAGTGAATAATGAAAAGGATTCTGACGATTAAAAGAAGAATATCGATATTCAAGAAGTGAAAACTTGTATCTGACATTTTGTGTCATCAGAGGCAATTTGGGGTCAAAATATTCCGTAGTTGTACACACCCATATGACAATGGCAGATACCTTGGAGAGTTTCCACTTTTTGGATGCCGTGTAGAGGGTAAAATCCAACATCGTCCAAAAATTTCGTAGTTACACACACCAATAAAGCTCCTATATTCTGCATATGATAATGGCAGATAACTTGGGAAGAGTCTTTGTTCCTGTTTTTACAGATAAGAGTTTCTACTTTTTGGATGCCGTGTAGAGGGTAAAATCCAACATCGTCCAAAAATTTCGCAGTTACACACACCAATAAAGCTCATATATACTGCATATGATAATGCAGATAACTTGGGAAGTGTCTTTGTTCTTGCTTTTACAGTTACGAGTTTCCACTTTTTGAATGCAGTGTAGAGGGTAAAATTCAACATCGTCCAAAAATTTCGTAGTTACATACACACACCAATAAAGCTTCTATATACTGCATATGACAATGGCAGATAACTTGGGAAGTGTCTTTGTTCTTGTTTTTACAGATAAGAGTTTCCACTTTTTGGACGACGCGTCAATGGATGATCTCAACTAATATCAAAAGTCGTCAAACTTTTATTCCAATACGATATTTGATTACGAATTTTTACCAACTTGGTTCAATAAAAAAATTGAAGAAATGGTTTGAAGGGAGATTAAATTTAGATTGAAGTCAAAGATAATCGTTGAGATATACTGTATATAAACAATTTATATAAGTCTACAAAAAGATGTTGATATTACAGGTATAAAGAATAATTCAAAATTTAATTTTGTAGACGACATGCGGATAAAAATTATTTCTTTTTATCATAATTTACCGTCGCCCAACAAAAACAAACATAGACACACACACACACACACACACATTTGTGTTTAACATTACCGGATTTCCGGACCCACGACCACAGTCCATCGATCTCTGGGTCTTCTAGCGAATCTTCGCCGAGACGCTCCACCTTTTCCTCCTCCTTCAACGGTAAGGGCAGCCATACTTTAAGCCTTTACGCCCTCTACGGCGGGGAGGGGAAAAGAGAAAAGCTTTTATTATTTATTTGTAATTTTCACTATTTGAAAATGAACACTGATTGCCAAATGAACAATTACCTTTTAGACAAGTTAACCTCTTAATTGTTTTATAATGAAATATCGATTAGTAGTTGTCTTGGGTTGTTTACTAATGATATATTTATCTATATATATATATAATCTACATCTCTTGGAATCAGCTCTAATTAGAATTTGAATTTAATTGTTGAATTATTTTAAAGGATTTTTTTTAATTTTTTAACTATTCAACATCTAATTTCCTAATATTTCAAAAATTTTCTTTAACATAAATTTTAAATATTATTAATTAGATCTTGGAGTATCATATGTGAAAATTCTTTGACGCCGAAAAATAATTATTTGATAACATTTTTAGTTTTTTTTAATTAAAGAAATAAATATTTAACATTTATTTATTTATTCTTAATAATTAAATATTATTTTAATTAATAACTTTTTATACAAAAATAGAAATTTAATTATAAAACAATAATTGTGAGATTTAATTATTTTATTAATTGAAACTAGCAGATGTAGTAATATATAAATATAAATATATCCTATAAAATTAAAATTTCTTCACAACTTGTAATAAATAATTAACATTTAAGAATAAACAGAAGAATATATTTTTTTTTTAAATAAATATTTCCTATTGTTATTATTTATGCGATGGAGGCACAAATAGAGGATCTTAAGACCCGATTTTCTGATTTATAATTCAATTGTGTTGGAAACCGAAAAAATTAAAACAGTTACGAATAATCACATTTTCATTTTTGTTGACAGATAGACTCCGAAACTACTTGAAGGATTTTTTTTTTAAATTCATTTGCTCGCTTATGGGCTACTTGATGGTTTCCAATAAATAAATAAATAATTAAAAAAAAAGGATGCAATTTGTGAAAACTTAAAAGAAGGAAGTTAATATTATTCATAGAGAAGCAACGAACTTTGTTTGGACCAAATTCAAAATTCAGGTGATTGTCTCTCTTGGATGTTGAATAAAAATCAGAAGAGAAGAGAAGAAAAGGAGAGCTTCTTCGTACTCTTATGGAATGGAAAGTTCACCCTTGCAAAGCACAAGAGTTGTGTGTTGCGACCAGAATATTTTTTAGAAAGAAAGAGAGAGAGAGGTTAATGCAATAAGAGAATAAAAAAAGAATTATTGTGTCAAGCACTCCAAATAGAAAGGAAGCTAAGCTTTAATAATATTTCATTTTTAAATTTATTCATTTTTATATGAGCGGTTCAAAGCGAAAGTGGACAAAGTCCAAAAGTAAACAATTTCCTTATTTTTCCCTTTTTGGTTAGGCAATTATAATAGTTATTCGGTGTAATAATGAAACAATGTCCGAATTTCAATACTAATCCTCCAGAGCGCAGCAGTTCCTTAATGCAAAAAAAAATCTGATTTTTTTTTTTTTAAACATTCACACTTTTTTCTCATTCACATAGTCTTTTCGGCAACTTAGGCCATTCAAGACTTTTACGATAACCGTTATTTAATAATATATATTTATTTGGGGTCCAGGCATTCTTATTTAAGCCATTTGGTATCCAAATGGCTTAAATAAAATCATCGGACTGCCTGGGGTCCGAACCCTCGACTTTTGGTATACGAGGTTAGCACGCTAACCTCTACACCAAGCCCCGAGGGCAAATAATCTGATTGTTCAATCGATAAAGATCTCTGGCTGTAGGCTTAATGATGATGGAGTCATGAAAAAAACAAGACGAATGCAGTCAAATATTCTTTTATTTTAATTCTCACGGCTGACGTTTCGGCCCGAGGTCTAGGGCATCTTCAGAGCTGCATACATATATAATGAGAAAAGCATCCATTAAAATTAGCTCCAATGCAATCACAAATAACAATATCTTTGATAACATACCCGGCTGGCAATAATCAAAAAATGTGGACATTTGCAACAACAGCGACAACATTCAGCATGTGGTCCGCTCACAGCAAAACTTAGAGAAATGATCAAAAGGAGGAAGAAAAAAAGGGGAATTTATATTCACCCCTCTCTCCTTCTCCTAATCCTTATTTTTAATTTTTTATTGCCCTCGGGGCTTGGAGTAGGGGCTAGCGTGCTAACCTCGTATACCAAAAGTCGCGGGTTCGGACCCCAGGCAGTACGAAGATTTTATTTAAGCCATTTGGATACCAAATTATTGCCAGCCAGGTATGTTATCAAAGATATTGCATAAACAATTTATAGCTGAGTTGTTATATTAATAAGAGGGTAAAGATGAGAAATGCAGCTAAGGTTATTTCTTTATTTGGTTAATTCTCACTGCTGACGTTTCGGTTCCATGTTTGAACCATCTTCAGAGCTGGCAAAAAGTCATTATGAAAGCATAAATGAACCAAATAAAGAAATAACCTTAGCTGCATTTCTCATTTTTACCCTCTTATTAATCAAAGATATTGTTAATTGTGATTGCATTGGAAATGTATTTCGTGCTAGTTTTAATATATGCTTTTCTCATTGTATATGTATGCAGCTCTGAAGATGCCCTAGACCTCGGGCCGAAACGTCAGCCGTGAGAGGGGAGAATTAAAATAAAAGAATATTTGGCTGCATTCGTCTTGTTTTTTTCATGACTCCATCACCAAAAATATCTGAAAAAAATCCAAAAATCTGAATATAAAAAATTTAAAATGTGTACTATACTTACAATTAGATAAAGTATAATTTAAGTTATCATTTTTTTTTCAAAAGAGTAAAAAGTGAATTTGGTTCACTTTTGCTCTTTCATTCAGGATTACCATCAACAAAATTACGAATAATTTTTCGTCTTTACATAACAAGTAGTTTTGTTTATTTATATTAAAACTAGACCTTCTCCCGAGTAAAATGATATACAGCACTTGCAGGCCCATTCTAACAGGTGCAACTTGGTATAACTAGCTGTGCCCTCTGCCGAAGGGGGGTTAGGTATCTCATAAATCTCTCACATATTTGTTCAATAAAATTAAATCAACAAAATTTCTATGAAACGGATGCAAGAGAAGAGAAAATAAATAAAATTTTTTTTGTTTTCTATTTAATTAAATAAAAATCAAACAAATATTCTATATATATATATTTTTTTTTTTTATTATCGAGTTCATACACCATTGAAATAAAATAAATGAATAATTAATCAAATAAATTGACTGAAATTTGAATATGAAGAGTGTTTCGGTTCTGCGTTAAACACACCATGGAAAAAATAGTAATTATAGATGAACGGTGTCTAATTGCACCGCCAGATTTAAGTATAGCTTAAAAAAATAAATAAATAAACAACATGGCAACATTCTTTCTTTCTTTTTTGTAAAAAACATTCACACTTTATTCTCATTCACACTCACACACACATTCACACTGTCTTTTCGGCAACTTACTTAGGGCCATTTAAGACGATAAACGTTATTGATTTAATATACATATATGGGGTCCAGGCATTTTTATTTAAGCCATTTGGTATCCAAATGACTTAAATAAAATAATCGGACTGCCTGCGATCCGAACCCGCGACGTTTGGTATACGAGGTTAGCACGCTAACCTCTACACCAAGCTCCGAGGGCACATGGCAACGTTGTAAATTTTAGTGATATTCTGGTGATTTAATGGTGTTTAATTTAATACTAATTGGGCATAAATGGCATCAAATAACAAAACAGTTAAATTGTACTTGGAAGGTCTAATTTTAGAAATAAAACAAAACAAGATGAGGTGGGAAGTTTTTGCACCCCTTCCTAAATTCCTAATCACGGCAAGTGTTTAACAAAATTGTTGATTCATTCCCTAGCACTTTTAAAAGGAGTGAGAGAGTAGGTGGTATCTGGTCTAATCAAAGAACAATTTTGAATTCATAAAGCATCGTCTTCAAAAGGAAAAAAAAAAAAAAAGAGGGAATCACGTGAATTGCATAAACAACAAAGTTTGTAAATCCAATCACTTCTCTCTCTCTCTCTCGAAACTTAATTTGCAACAAAATTGGAGAGACAATTTATTATCCTTTAGTTTTTATTTCGGAGTCAGTCACAAACCAAATCGATTAACTCCAAATTCGGATATTAATACTCTGCATAATAAGTTCTAAAGAATAAAACCATTTATTTCGTAAAAAGCTCAGTGGAAGATATGTGTAGGCCTTTTAAAATAGGGATGGTAAAGGGGCTCGAAAAGTCGATTTTTGATTCTCGGAATCGATTAATCATTTCAATAATCTTTAATTTTTTTTTAAATTTAAAAATGAATTTATTGTTATTATTATTCATATATTAATTAAGAAATTTTTAAAATAAGCTTAGATGATTTATTTAAAATTCAACTGTCAAATTAGTTCAGCATTCTTGCAATAGATGGCAGGCTAGTCTAACAGACGATATAGTATTAGCCTATATTTATATATTTTTATGCTTTTATAAAAGATACATAATATATAATAACATTTATAAAGTATTTATTGTTAAAAGATCAATGAAAATCAACCAAATGCATTAAATATTATTAGCTACCATTCTGACATCTCTTGGCAAATTTTTGAATTACTTGATTTTTTGGGCATACTTTTTATGACACACAACGTCCTCTTATCGGGAAAAACATGCGTAACACCTTCGCTCCTGAATTTTTTAAAATAAAGTAGAAACATGAATGAATACAATTGTCTGTACCTTTTTATAATCAACAATTTTTTAAATATACATACACATACAGATAGATTAAAAAACTTTTTTAATTTTTCAAGGCAATATCGTGGGTTCACCTACCAAAAAATCCTTTGTTCCTGATTTTGAGTTATATTGATGTCCTAATTGTGACGTGAATGAAATTTTAATAATAGTATAATTGTCTAGAACCTTATAATGTATCTCTTATAAAAAAATCTGGTGTGACTGGCGCACAGCACACAACTTTCTCTTACCTTCGGTAATCGAAAGTTGTGTTCTGTGCTTGTCACACCAGATTTTTTGTGTCGACATATATTTAGTTCCCGACAGTACGGAACATTGGAATGTAAAATTTATAAGTATGGGAAAATATTTATATTTTGTTACCATGGCAACCATTTCTCCTATCTTCCCTATGAAATACAAGAGTAAAGTGGTCTTCAGAAGATTTCAATTGCAAAATGAGAATATACATTTTAAAGAGCATCTAAAAAATAATTGATTTTTGAATTTTAAAAAAAATCGTTGGAGCAAATTTTGAGAAAATCGAAAAAAACTGAAAAAGTACATCAGTAAAGTACTAGTACTCTTTGGCCGATTTTGATTAAAAGCTTATTTTTCCGGTCCAGGAGGGTGTTTAACTTAAATATAAAATTTCATCCTCCTAGCTCAATTCCTTCATGCTTAAAATTGAACACACACACACACACACACCCACCCACCCACCCACACACACACAGACAGACCATGTCGCGAAAACCACTTTTTTGGATTCAGGGGACCTCAAAACGTGAAGATCCATCAAAATCTCGACATCGAATTTTTGACATGAATCCAATACTTTCTCTCTGTATATATTACATATATACATAGGTAAGAGAAAGTAAAAACATTAAAATAAAGATCTTAATTGGTTTTAATTTTTTTATAATACTTGCTAGAAGATTATGCACAAAAAGAAGTAAACTTCCAACATATGTTACCAGTGGTAGTATTAAAATAAAATATGAGAGTTGAGTATCAAAATAAAACACTAAAATTGAGGAATTAATAATGCCACATATGTTCACTAACCGATCTTAGAAAGCGTGTTGATTGGTGTGTTATGTGTAGGTTTTAAAAGAAAGATGAAAGTCAATCAATGAAGACGTCACAAACTATGTTACCATCGGATACTATGTATTGTAAGAAAAAAGTCGAAGTCGTCCAGTGGGAATCGATTCTAATCGACTTGAAAGAGTTTCAACTCGATTCTAAAAAGTCGATTATTTTCAGTAAAAAATCGATTCTTGATTAAAGTCAGAGTCGAATTTTCCATCCCATTCGAGTTCAAATCCACGGTAAAAGATTATCTCCTACTGAGGAAGGAAACGGGAACCCATCTCCCTTGAAAGTTACCCCTCATAATGTGTCTTGTCTGACTGACACTAATGATCGAAGAGAGAGGATAAACAACCTGCTTCTACGTCTTATAAAAGTCAAATCTAAATAAAATGTCCGTAACAAATAATAAAAATAAAATAAATAAATGTAAACGAATTCATACATCAAAAATCGCTTATTTTTAAAAATTTTATTGATTTGTCATCAGATTGACACATTTGATGCTAAAATTCAATTCAATTTCATTTGAATAACAAATTCAATTCGGTTCTCATGAGAATGCAAGGGGAAATACACTTGGTGACTGGTATAAATAAAATATACCTATACCCCACTATTCACACATTCTAATTGATTAATACGTTTAAACTCTAAGGGCCCGTTGCTTCAATTTTAATTAACTAAGCGAATAAGCTACTTGACTATGACTTTTCACATCTAGTTAAGCTAATCATTTGATTAAGGTTGGTCGTCCACTGGAAGCGTAAGTCCTAAAGGCAATAAGCGTATAGGTGCTACAGATATAGGCGTAGCCAAGGAGGGCTTGGGGTTCACCCCCCCCCCCCCCCAAGCCATGACTGGAAATTTAAGCTTTATAATACAAATTATATTTCATATAGGTTAAGAGAAAGTAAAATATAATAATTTACTCTACCTAAAAACAAAAACCAATAAATAGCCTAAAATAATGTAAAAAATTTTTTTTTTTGTTTTATGGCTGTGGAGATTTACTTAGGATTCGCAGAGAATTTGCAGCCAAGAGATTAAATAAAAAAAATATTTTATTTAATTTTTATTTG
Source organism: Euborellia annulipes (assembly GCA_023213315.1). Classification (NCBI taxonomy): domain Eukaryota; kingdom Metazoa; phylum Arthropoda; class Insecta; order Dermaptera; family Anisolabididae; genus Euborellia; species Euborellia annulipes. The sequence continues at coordinate 64,767 of JAKCPI010015025.1, read as the reverse complement.
CTGACGTTTCGGTTGACAATATTTGCCCTGATGAAGGTCGTGAGTAGCGACCAAAACGTCGGCAAATAAAAATAAAATAAAATATTTTTTTATTTAATCTCTTGACTGCAAAGTTCTTGCGAATCCTGAGTAATAATTTTAAATTTTTCAAATGTAAATAGATAAATAGAAAAATAGCAGCTAAAATTATTTCATTTATTGACCCGCTAGGCTGACGTTTCGGTCTTGGTCAAGACTATCCTCAGAGCTTGCAGGCTGTTAATATAGGCATACAATCAATAACTCAATCATATATTCCATGTACATTCGGTTTCAGATGTTAATATGTAAAATGATTGAATTACAATTTCAAAAAATCCTGCCTGTACTCAACTAATTGGCTTATATTATTAATTTTTGTACTTTTTTAAATTGTAATTCAATCATTTTACATATTAAACATCTGTAACCGAATGTTCATGGAATATATGATTGAGTTATTGATTATGCCTATATTGACAGCCCGCAAGCTCTGAGGATGGTCTTGACCAAGACCGAAACGTCAGTCTAGCGGGTCAATAAATGAAATAATTTTAGCTGCTATTTTTCTATTTATCTATTAACGAAAATCCACATTTGTCAAATGTAAATGTTTGAAAAAATTTTCTTGAACCCCCCACCCCCCCATCAAAAATTTATCGAAAATAAATAAATTTCGACATTTTTATTTTGGTTTTATATTTAAATTTAATTATTTATTTAAAAAAATCATATGGATTTGTTTTAAATTCACTTATAGATGTATAAGATATTTTATATCAAATGCAGAGCGAAGTGGTGTGCAAAGTACTACTCTTGAAGGGTGAAATTAGCAACACAAGCCTTATTTAGCACATTTTTAAATTTTTGTTAACAAATGAAATATCTTTAATTAATAATTTTTATAAATGATGCCTTTATTAAGTAGCTGCTACCTTTATAAAACTTTCCTTAATTACATGTGAAAAAACTCATTTCTATTTAAACTCCAAGTTTAAGTTCGATGATTTGCTATCGGTCCGATAAGTTTGCTATTTGACTAGACTGAAGGCAACCGGCCTGAGAATTCTTTCTTCCTTGCAAACAAACAATTCATGCTCAGGGTTCCACAAATATTGAAGCCTTATTATCGGTTGCTAGAAAATAAGCTTATCGAACCAATAGCTAAGAAAGGTATATCTTCATTGATTCTACAATACCCGATGGCTTTATCGAAACAAAAGCTATTTGACAGGTTATCGTATTGTTAAGGTTAATGGTTCACGATATCTGACGTTCCAGAAACCGAGCATTATTGTTTTCTTTACATTCGACTTGGTAAATGATATAACACTCGATTAGAGTTTTTTTTTTAAGGTGCGCGTCTCGAAAAGCCGTTAGAAGAAGATTCACTACCGAGTTACTCTAGGCGGCAAGAGATGGCGTTAGTGTTCCCCATAGGAAAACAAGGGATTTATTCCATTTCATTTTAAAGATCCCAGCTAATTAATTAAGGGTAAAAAATTAATTCTTTAACACAATGAGTACTAATTTAATTATCTATAAGATATAGAGCGAATTTTTTTAAAATATCTTTTATTTAATGCGATTAATCTAAAAAAAAAATTTATTTTTTCGAAAATCAAAAAAAGGGCTTCTATAAGTTGTAGATATTTTAAATAGCTTTAATTTAAAAGAAATTTGAGGTCGATAGCTTCAAAATTGTGGCCGCTGGAAACTCCCAAAATTAGCACCCCGAGACGCGCACCACAAAAATTTACAAATTTCTAAAAGGCTTGTGTTCTTAATTTCACCTCATAGTTAAGCCTTATACCGAACTATAGTCTTAGTTAGTTAAAATGATTCAAATCTTCAATTGCTAAATAAATATTGTTCTCAGTTTTTAACATGCGTCTATTGATTTCCCATTATCATTCCAATTTTCCAATTATTAAGTTAAAATTAAAAAAGCGATTTTAATACCCTTAATTGAATAATTTTCTGAAAAATGATCAGAAAAAAAGTTTCACTTGCATCGTGGTTTCTTTTTTTTTTAAACAATATTATTAAATAATTAAGATTTTAATGTACTAGCCGTAACTATTGTAAATATACTTTTGGGTGACTACACATAGATGCTACTTCCGTTTAACAAATCGAAACGTTCTGTTTGCAATTCATACTTAACAAGGCGGATATAATAACAAAATGGCTAACTATTAGTTATTAAACAAATTCAAAGAGATAATAATAAAATAATAAGATAATAAGTGTGGCAATAAAATTAGTGCTAAGAATCTTAATTTGGAGTGCAATCAGTGTTCATTTAATATTTCTATTTCTTTGACAATAATTTCGATTAGATTTGTTCTATTTCAACGTCAAAATATTTATATTCTTTGTTTTGCTCTAAAAAAAAATTAAAAAATATTATCGGTAGAAACTATTACGGAACAGAGGTAAAGATCTTATAACCGACGCGTAGAGTGCGACGTAAAAGGGCTAACCGGCAATAGGGCCGGCTTTTGCCCACCCCTGCTCTTTGTTGCCCTTTTTTTTTTTTTGTTCTTCTAAATTCATAACGCCGGCACTGGGGTGGGGGGCAAGGGTACATTGTCCCTCCCCTGGCATCCTTCAGAAGGAAGCAAGGGGGAGGCTGTGCGACCAGTCACACCAGATTTTTATTTATTTTTTTATTTGCCCCTTCCAGCCTAAGGCCATTGGGCAATTTTTTATTTATTATTACCGCAGACGTGATTAAAACAATAACAAAGGTATTTTAGCGACTTTCCGGTACTTTGCGCAACATAATTGTGACTTTTAGATAAACATGGCCACTTGGACGTTACGTAACGTCTAGGGGGAGGGGGGTCCATGTTACAAAGGGTATATGAGGGGAGGGGGATCAAAAATCTTCAAAAATGGCGTCATCTTCAATATGTTTTGAAAATAGACGTATTGGGTTCTGTTTGCTTTCTAAAATTTGTGTTTCTTTAAGGAATATTAGGTGAAGCCAAAAAAATTAAAATAATAAATAAGATTTGGTGGCTGTGGCCACCCCCAATCAGTAATGGTCTTCAGAGATTCAAGCAAAATGAGAATATACATTTTAAAGAGCATCTAAAAAAATAATTGATTTTTGAATTTTAAAAAAAATCGTTCGAGCAAATTTTGAGAAAATCTAAAAAACTGAAAAGTACATCAGTAAAGTACTAGTACTCTTTGGCCGATTTTGATTAAAGCTTATTTTTCCGGTCCAGGAGGGTGTTTAACTTAAATATATTTCAGCCTCATAGCTCAATTCCTTCTGCTTAAAATGAACACACACACACCACCACCACCCCCCCCCCCACCATTCGCGCACTTTTTTGATTCAGGACCTCACGAAGATCCATCAAATCTCGACATCGAATTTTTTACTGTATATCCAAAACTAACTCTCTATATATATATTACATATTATACATACTGGTAAGAGACAGTAAAAAGTATCTGCGAAACGTCTCCGGTGTCGCGAAGCATATAATGACTTTTTATTGTAATCCCTATCAAAATCCAAAATTAAAATAATACTCGCTTATAAAGCCGATTTGTATGCATCGCCATTATTTGCACAAAGAGCAGTGCAAGAAAATTAAATGTACCGCCCCCGTCGAACTTTAACTAACTCTGGATTATTTAAGAATCAACGACTGATAAAGGGACAAGCATGCATGTGCAATCTTTTTGTACCACCCTTCGGCACCACAGAAGAAGAAAGAGCTTATGCCGAACATTAACCTATAAATGTCAAACTCGGGGGGGGTATTTATTCGAAGATAACAAGAAATACTCACTTGCTTTAAACAGAAACAGAATAAATATTAATATTTAAATTGTAATTTTAAATGAATTAATATAACTTATATTAAATAAATATCAAATGTCAAGACGTCTATAAAATGGCGGAGAGTTTTGCTTGTGCATGATTAAAATTCAATCGAGCATCAAGCGGCTTGCACAATCTAAATGCTTGCTCAAATTTCTTCTACAGTTTGCTTGTGCACGTGCATGCTTGTCAAGCTTGCAGTTACGTGCGAAGCCGCCTTTACACATTTTCTTTTAAATAAATTATATTCTCACTTAATATGAATAAATTCTTTGGTGGTCGCCGCAAATTTTTTTCTTTTTATTAAATAACCTCAGCCTGAATTAAAACAAAAAAAAATCTGATGTGTGTAATAACATTACATATTTCTGAATCATTGGATAAATTTAACATTTTTTTTTTTTTTTTAATTAAAAATAAAACCTTTTGACGGTGTCACAAATTTAATCGAGCAAAGAAATAGATTAATAAAAAAAAAAAAATTTGTCATTCTTTTACCAGATTAATGACGTTGATGACGATGACGAAGGAGAGGGAGGAGAGAATGGCAGGCCATTGGCACACTACACACAAACACAGACACCTGGTCCTGGCCAGTGAGACTCTTCAACTGGTTGGACCAATTGAAGTAAGGGAGTGTGCGAGTGCAGTTTGCCAACTCGGTGACGTCACACCATGCGGCGACAATTTTCTCTCTCTCTCTGTTACCCCTTTTTTTTTGAATGTTTCTCAACGATATATTTATTTATTAATAAAAAAAAATCTGATGTGAAAAGCACAGCACACAACTTTCTCTTACCTTCGGTAATCGAAAGTTGTGTTATGTGCTTGTCACATCAGATTTTTTGCGCCGACATATATTTAGTTCCCGACAGTACGGAACATTTGAATTCAGATGTAAAATTTATAAGTATGGGAAAATATTTATATTTTGTTACCATGGCAACCATTTCTCCTATCTTCTCTATGAAATACAAGAGTAAAGTGGTCTTCAGAAGATCTCAATTGCAAAATGAGAATATACATTTTAAAATGCATCTAAAAAATAATTGATTTATGAATTAAAAAAAATCGTTGGACAAGATCGTCGACAAGAACCTGAGAAAGGGTCTGAAGAAGGTCCGAAACGTCAAAGAGCCAAATTTCTTATTATTTCGCCCATTCTATTAATACCAGTGATTTAGAAAATAAATATGATTAAATTTTAGAATAATATTGGGGGATAGGAATTAAAAATGTACGAATTGTTACTAACTTCATTTCTATCAAATGCGCCATTTTGTTGAGAGTCAGAGCTATTGCATTTTAAAGACCGTCAAAAAAAAAAAAAAAAAAAATCAATTAAAATCCATCAGTCAAAGTGAACATAAAGGTTGTTAACACACGTTTTTTTATTGTCTTAAAAATGTCAAAATACGTTCCGACAAAACAACATTTGCGGGAAGTATTGCTTTTGTATTACTTTAAGGGGGTTCAGGAGCGACGTCTAAACGTATTTAAAAAAAAAAACAGAGTATTATAAGGAATTTTTCAATGCGGTTTTTTTTAATGAATTAAATTCTTAAAAGATTATTGGAACATCGAGCTATAATTTGTTTAATGAGTTATTAAAAAATTATCGTAATTAATTTTTTTGTTATCAAGAAAATACAAAAAACCAGATCTGTCCCAATAATCTTTAATTTTTTTTAAAATTTAAAAATGAATTTATTGTTATTATTAATCACATATTAATTAAGAAATTTTTAAAATAAGCTTAGATGATTTATTTAAAAACCGAACTGTCAAATTAGTTCAGCATTCTTGCAATAGATGGCAGACTAGTCTAAAAGCCCATATATTTAGCTATATCTGGCCTATATTTATATAATTATATGCTTTTATAAAAGATACATAATATATAATAACATTTATAAAGTATTTATTGTTAAAAGATCAATGAAAATCAACCAAATGCATTAAATATTATTAGCTACCATTCTGACATCTCTTGGCAAATTTTTGAATTACTTGATTTTTGGGCATACTTTTTATGACACACTACGCCATTTTAACTGGAAAAACATGCGTAACAACTTCGGTCCAGTCCCCCCTTAAATACTCTAGAGCTTGAAAAAACTCAATAGAAATCCTGTCAAGTAGATTGGGTATATTAAAGCATTATTATCATGGGCTCGCAGGCTTAAGGGTCAGGATGTCGACCTTGTGCTCATTATTCTCATCCTGGGTGTAAATATTTATTTAGTGTAAACAAAACTTCAAGTATGGCCGTGACAATATTGGATGCCAGCACAACAACCCCCAGGCAACTCTACAATGAGAGGGATTCGTTGTGACGTCCCGTCCTATGGGAGGGACGCAAAGAAGTGATGAATTCTTCGAAAGGAGGATGCTGAGAAACCAGGACACCCTCCCTAGCATAGAAGGGGTTGGATAAAATGAACCAGGGACAGGATGAAACTGCATGGCCTGTTGCGGGTTGAGGTGGGTGTCATCGTGTACGAAAGCATCTCGTGGATCCCGGTAGGAATTTCAAATAATCATTTATACATGTATTAATAAAGAATAGACTGGTCACACCATATTTTTTTTTGTCGATATATGGACCCTGTTATGCATTAGTGTGTCAAGCGCCAAAAAAAATTAAAAATTGAGTTAAGCACGGAATATTGTTTCAAATGCTATAATTAATAGTATTTTTTATGAAATATGTCCTAAAAAAATTTATATTTAATGTTACTTGCACAATTGACAAAATAAATTATATATTATCCAATGAAAACAAAAAACTTTAATGTTAATTTTCTCAAAACTCGGTAACTGGCGCTTGACACACTAATGCGTAACATGGTCCATATATCATTCACTCACTCTCAGTCCATAATAACACACTATTTCTAACAATTTGATCATCGGATTTGTTGTATTATTAATAATTTCTTTGGCCAATATGACCAAGAGGATTAATAAATTGACAATGGCTTGGCCCTGATGATGGTCCTATATGTGACCGAAACGTTGGTCACTTTAAGTTTAAATAAAAATTGAAAAAAACGACTAGCTGCGTTGCTCATTTGGGAATTCCTGAACTCTAAATAAAAAGATATATGCTTATATTTTGATTTGGTTTCTTAGAGCAACTTAATTCAGGGGTCGGCAACCCGCGCATGCGGCTCTTTTATACAAATTGTGCGGCTCTTGAGCCTGTTCAAAATATATATTTTAATTTTCTTGAAACAAATGGAAATTTCATTTATTAAAGTAAAAATATTTTTTTCAAAAATAATTTTTATTTTAATGTGATAGGTTTGAAATTGATTATATTTATATTAAAATAAAGTAGCCTGCGGAATTATATAAGACTGTCGCCTTTTCATTCAAACACACTAAGTTTTTTTTGAATTGAACATATAATTGAATTTTTATAAGTAAGTTATAATAATTCTATTCGCCCTCGGGGTTCGGTGTAGGGGTTAGCGTGCTAACCTCGTATACCAAAAGTCGCGGGTTCGGTACTTCAAACAATTTTCACGAAAAACTTTACTCATATACTTTTTAAAGCGGTTTGTAAAAAATAGTTGATTTAAGGTCATTTTCCACAAGACGTGCCGTGCCCTCTCTTTTACTCAACAATAATCCTTATAATGTCAGCGATCTCTTCTCAAGGGGGAACGAGACCGAAAGTGTTAGGCATGTTTTTCCCGATAAGATGGCGTTGTGTGTCATAACAAGTATGCCCAAAAATCAAGTAATTCAAAAATTTGCCAAGAGATGTCAGAATGGTAGCTAATAATATTTAATGCATTTGGTTGATTTTCATTGATCTTTTAACAATAAATACTTTATAAATGTTATTATATATTATGTATCTATTATAAAAGCATAAAAATATATAAATATAGGCCAGATATAGGCTAATACTATATCGTCTGTTAGACTAGCCTGCCATCTATTTCAAGAATGATGAACTAATTTGACAGTTGAATTTTAAATATATCATCTAAGCTTATTTTAAAAATTTCTTAATTAATATGTGATTAATAATAACAATAAATTCATTTTTAAATTAAAAAAAAATTAAGATTATTGGGACAGATTGTTTTTTTGTATTTGCTTGATAACAAAAAAATTAATTACGATAATTTTTTAATAATCCCCTTAACAATAACGTCAGCGATATCTTCTTAATGCGATATTCAAATAAATTCTTTCATTAACAAATTTTTTTTTCTTTTTATTATTAAATTAAAAAAAGAACATGGTATTAATAGAAATTGTAAAAATAAGTTGAAAATGCTATAAAATGATATTAGATGTCACATCTACACTCATTTATTTACATATTTCTCTTCTCTCTCTCTCTGTGATTTATTATTATGACGCAACTCCCGCCCCCACTCCCCTCTTCCCTCTCAGAATAAAAACACTTTATACGTATAGTCAGTCGTTCAATCAAATCAATCAATCTCTATATCTGAGGAGGATTTTTTTTATATTTATAATGTTTTTTTGGCACAAACACCGAAGGGGAGATTCCTGAAATAGTCCCTAACCATGGATTAATTCCCGCCTAGGACGGAATGGAATGTGCAGTTGACGACCCATTCATTCATTCATTCCCCTCTCTCTCTCTCTCTTTTAAGAGTTTTATTTTTAATTTTCAAAATATTTTGACTTTTTTTTCTTAAAATAACAATTTTATTATATAAGAAGAAGAAAAAAATGGAATATCTCTCCGTGTCCGGGATGTTTGCACGCTTTTTATTTATTTTTAGAATGACTTTTGATTAAAAGAAAATTGGCAACACAGTTGAAAAACTTTATTCTCCTTCCATTTATGAAATATAGTCTAACTTAATTGAATTATAAAATATTTAGTCCAGAAACTGATAAAATCGTGGTTTGCGTTTATTATTTAGCGGTCCTTCCAGTGGCGGATCCAGAGGTGTTTCTCGGGGAGGGGGGGGGTAATCTGGAGTGACTGGTCGCACAGCACACATTTTTTTCTTAATTTCGGTAATTTAAAGGCGCATTCTGTACTTGTTTGCCAGAATATAAATATAAATCAAATTTTTAAAATTTTATATTAAAAATACATTTTTTTCGAAAAAAAGTATTTTTTTCAAATCTCAGGGGGGCTAATTACCCCCTTTACACCCCCCTGTATCCGCCCTTGACTTCTTGCGAGCCGATTCACTATTCCTGTTCTTACTAATAGTCTCTATTAACGTTTCATTTTTATCCGATAAATAAATATTCAAGCAAAATAAAAAGCTGAGATTTCTGCATTCTTTATTAGCTGAATTTATAAAAAATCTGGTGGGTGATTGGTCGCACAGCACACAACTTTCTCTTACCTTCGGTAATCGAAAGTTGTGTTCTGTGCTTGTCACACCAGATTTTTTTGTGTCGACATGTATTTAGTTCCCACCGATATATTAGAATTCAAGTTTTTTTTTTCATTCACACACCAATTCTCTTTCGGAAATTCAGACCATATAAGACTTTAACGATTCTTTTATTTATTTATTATACCAGTATATATTTGGGGTCCAGGCATTCTTATTTAAGCCATTTGGTATCCAATGTATGATTTAGGCTTACTCCTTCCCTGGGGGTACCTTGCCCCCCTCCAACCTGGGATTGTGAGCGTTCCGAAGGTTATAATTGAAACCAAATTAAGCAAATTAAAACTCAACTACCCGCTGTGTACACCTCCCATATATACCGGCTTACACAAGACTGCGACTAGTCAACCCAAAAATTTCAAAGGGGTTTGCGCGTGACCTTTCTTTTTATTTTCATGGAATAAACATCATTTTAGTCATTAATAGGCAAAAGTTCATTCATTCTTAATACAGGAAATCATTTTCGAAAAAAAAGTCGAAAAGTCATACCCCTAATGGATGTTAATGAATGTGTTGTAATGGAATGTTAATTTTTTTTTTTTTTTATTATTTTTTTTTTTTTAAACATTCACACTTTTTTCTCATTCACACAGTCTTTTCGGCAACTTAGGCCATATAAGACTTTGACGATAACCGTTATTTATGAATTTATCTATATTGGGGTCCAGGCATTTCTATTTAAGCCATTTGGTATCCAAATGACTTAAATAAAATCATCGGACTGCCTGGAGTCCGAACCCGCGACGTTTGGTATACGAGGCTAGCACGCTAACCTCTACACCAAGCCCCGAGGGCTCCTATGTTAATTATATATCAAGGTTTGATTATTGTATTATAGGCTTATTATTGGAATATTTTTTGTACCATCTCTGATAAAAATTCATATTTAAAAATTTTTCGTGCCTCCGGGCTTGGAGTAGTAGGTAGCGTGCCTACCTCCCATACCAAACGTCTCGGGTTCGTACCCCAGGTAGTCCGATGATTTTATTTAATTTAATTTTTATTTTATTTCTGTCTTTAATTGTTTCATAGAAAACATATCTCTCTCTCTCTCACACAAAATTATCTTCTCTCTTTCTACGCGTTTTAAACTTTCCACCTTATCCTCGCATTAGGCCAATGTTAATTTCCTATAGGGATTTGTATGTTAATTTCGATTCAAAAGGGGGTCCCCTTTGGAACTTTTTACGCATTTAAAATTCTTTTTTCCAATTCTTATGAAATTTTGTATTTATTTAGGATTCTCTATTATGTATAAAATGTCCAAATATGAGATTAAAATTTTGAAAAATAACCATAGTTTATTTCAAGCAGTCAACATTTAAAATGCAAGTTTGAAACTAAGGTGCTATGGGAAACTAAATATATCTCGACACAAAAAATCTGGTGTGACCAGCACGGTGCACAACTTTCTCTTACCGAAAAAAGAGCAATTTTTCTTCAACAAGTGATCCACATATCTACAAACTTTTAAAAGGTTATCGCTGGGTTATTACGTCACAAAGAGAGAGAGAGAGCCCGCATTCATTTCTGCACTCTCCTCTAACAACAAAACACAACAACAGCAATATCAATTTCAAATACAATAAAAACAGAGAGAGAGAGAGAGAGAGTGATCAAAAGCTACTGCGATATCAAATATACCCAGAGAGTGGATGAGAAAATCTATTTAATAATGACCACCTCCTCTGATGACACCGCCTCCTGTGCCAAACATTCAATTATTTTATACTAATAATAAATAATATTTGTGTTTCATTAGATAAACAGCCCTTCAGCGGCATCGTTTTACTTAGAATTTTCCCTTTTCCCAACTTATAGGAAATTTCGTTAAACTTTCTCTTACCTCTATATATGTTAATATATATAGAGAGAGAAAGTATTGGATTCATGTCAAAAATTCGATGTCGAGATTTTGATGGATATACACGTTTTGAGGTCCCCTTAATCCAAAAAAGTGGTTTTCGCGACATGGTCTGTCTGTCTGTCTGTGTGTGTGTCTGTGTGTCTGTGTGTGTGTGTGTGTGTCTGTGTGTGTTCAATTTTAAACATGAAGGAATTGAGCTAGGAGGTTGAAATTTTATATTTAAGTAGAGAACCTCTCTGACACGTAACACGAAGTTTTTGAACAAAATCGGCCAAAGAGTACTAGTACTTTACTGATGTATTATTTCAGTTTTATTCGATTTTCTATAAATTCGCTACAACTATTTTGATAAAAATTCAAAAATCAATAATTTTTTAGATGCTCTTTAAAATGTATATTCTCATTTTGCCCTTGAAATGTTTTGAAGACCACTTTACTCTTGTACTTCATAGGAAAGATAGGAGAAATCGTTGCCATGGTAAGAAAATATAAATATTATATTTTTGTGATGAAGATAGAGGGCAGTCTGGTGGATATTGTTGAGAAGGATGAATAAATAAAATCCGGAGCTGTTCGGACCCCAGGCAGTCCAATGATTTTATTTAAGCCATTTGGATACTAAATGGCTTAAATAGAAATGCCTGGACCCACAATAGATATATTAACAATCAACCGTTATCGTCAAAGTCTTAAATGGCCTAAGTTGCCGAAAAGACTGTGTGAATGTGTGTGTGAATGAGATAAGTGTGTGTAAAAAAAAAAAACCGGAGCTGATGATCAGGCAATTTATTTGGTTTACTTCCATCCGCTATAAGTCGACGTTTCGGAGCCAAAACGACTCCTTCTTCAAGACCATGCGGTGTCGAAAAAACAAATAGCCCTCAATTTTAACGAAGAATGATTCATTTGGCACCATTGCCTTTATGTCTTCTAGCGAGATTAATCATAGCTTTTTATGACAAAATTGAGGGCTATTTGTTTTTTTTTTTTTTGACACCGCATGGTTCTGAAGAAAGAGTCGTTTTGGCTCCGAAACGTCGACTTATAGCGGACGGAAGTAATCCAAATAAATGATCATCAGCTCCGGATTTAATTTATTCATTCTTCTCATAATATTGGCGTGCTTCCGGGCTTGGCGTAGTTGGTAGCGCGCCTGACTTGTGTGCCAAGGATCGAGGGTTCGGATCCCGATGATTTTTGGATACCAAATCCTTGGACTCCAATATACTGTATACATTATTCATAATAACATTTATCGTATAAATTCTTAAATGGCCTAAGTTGCCCAAAATACATGTGCATGTCTGTGTGTGAATGTTAGTGTGAGTGGGAAAAAAAGTGTGTGTTTAAAAAAAAAAGATATATTACCGTACACTAAACATATTTCGACACAAAAAAATCTGGTGATACACAACTTTCAATTATCAAATGTAAGAGAAAGTTGTGTGTTGTGCGACCAGTCACACCATATTTTTCGTAAATAAATACATTTATATTGTTTCAATACTTTTATTTATTGTTATCCTTTGAAAGATGGATGGATGTAAGGAATGAATTATTTATTGCTAAGAAGGCGGGGAGCAGCAACCAAATCGACGTTTGTGTAATGCGGGAATGCCTACCTTCCCGTCTATCTGAATGAATCAAGTTCAAATCCATGATTCTACGTAATCCAAATTCTTTTTAATATTTTGTTGTTTTTATAAAGAAATATAATGGATTTATGTTTTCTAATCTCTATCTATATATATAATTCGCTAATGTCCGTCCGTCTGTCTGTCTGTCCCACGCTCTATTTAACTAACTTCCCGTTGGAATTTTGAAATTTTATATGCTTAAAGAGGACATTTTATGGATTACAGCAAAATTATTTTCATCCTGAAATTCCTATAACATTTTGAGTTATTAATTCTTAAAGTTACGATTTTTTCCATAGGAAATGTATGGAGAAATATTTATATATTCTTTGCGTTGATGTATTCTATGAATGTAAACAAATCCTCAAGCAGGCACTGGATTGGAATATGTAATGATAATTTTTTCATGGCCCTCGGGGCATGGTATAGAGGTTAGCGTGCTAACCTCATATACCAAACGTCGCGGGTTCGGACCCCAGGCAGTCCGATGATTTTATATAAGGCATTTGGATACCAAATGACTTATATAAGAATGCCTGGACCCCAATATGTATAATTATAAATAACGGATATCGTTTAAAGTCTTAAATGGCCTAAGTTGCCGAAAAGACTGTGTGAATGCGTGTGTGAGTGTGAGTGTGAATGAGAAAAAAGTGTAAATGTTTAAAAAAAAATTTTTCATGCCCTCGGGGCTTGGTGTAGGGGTTAGCGTGCTAACCTCGTATACCAAAAGTCGCGGGTTCGGACCCCAGGCAGTCCGATGATTTTATTAAAGCCATTTGGATACCAAATAATAATGTTGCTCGCAGAAGGCGGTATCGGCTAGTTAATTATCTAATCTAATTGATATTTTAACAATAATCAGAGGTGCCCTCTTCATAAATTCTTCTCTACACATTTTTTAAAATTTAATTATAATATAAATGTTCCTTTTTCTCTAATTCATGTTTACGTTTTTCAGATTTGAATGTAACATTATCAATTTAAATAGCATGCTATTTATATCATAATTTGAAACGCAAGCTATTTTTTATTTTTCCTTTGATATTTTATTCATTCCCATTGCTAAAATTAAAAAGGACTTATTTATGAACCATTAAATGCTAAATTAATGAAATGAACTTCTTTCATTTCGTATTCGCCAAGAGTTTAGCTTAATTAGATAGAAAAAAAAAGAAAGATTTCTTTTTACTTCCTCTATAGAGAGAGAAAGTATAGGATTCATGTCTTCATAAATTATTTCTCAATGTTAAGATTTTGATGGAAATACACGCGTTTTGAGGTTCAAAAAAGCGCCTGTCTGTCTCTGAGCAACACATCTCAAGAACGTAAATATACTTTTCCTAAAAAGTACAAATGTGGTCTTCAAATAATTTTGTCTACAAAATAAGAATATAGGCTACATTTTAAAGAGCTCTAGAATGTAATTGATTTTTAAACAAAATCGTTAAAGCTAATTGCGAGAAAAATAAAAAAAAAATTGAAAAAGTACATCAGTAAAGTACTAGTACTGATTGAATATTTGTTATAGCTGTAGTATTATGTTCAAGATGATAAGGAATAAATCCCAAAGAAGAATGCAGCCAAATTTATTTCATTTAATTTTAATCCGATGATGGTTCAAACCCGAACCGAAACGTCAGCAAGTGATTAAGAATTTTTATTAAAATTAAATGAAATAAATTTGGCTGCATTCTTCTTTGGGATTTATTCCTTATCATCTTGAACAAGTACTAGTACTATTTCTCCTGAAGGAGATGAAGCATAAAATCAGAGTATTCGACTCTTTAGTTACATCATCTATTCTACAAGGGACTGAAGTTTGGGGAAATAGGGAAGAGGAGAAGATTGAAGTTGTGCATAATACATTCATGAAGTGGATATTGGGTGTACAGAAGAATACTCCAACTTACACCTGGAAAATGGAAATGGGAAGATGGAGCTGGAAGAATAAAATAAATGAAAAGAAACTCAAAATGATACTTAAAATCTGGGGGATGACAGAAGAGAGATGGCCTAAAATCTGCCTAAAGGAAATAATAAGAAGAGGGAAGAACGGCGAACTGACGAGATGGATGGAGGACATGGTAAATATCGGAAAAGAAGGAGGGAGACCGAATATACTGAATGATCTCTCTACAGACAAATCAGTAAACTGCTTAGAGGAAGAATTTAAGACCATATTTAAGACTAATTGGGACATAGAAATCCAAGAAACTTGGAGAAGGATAGAAAACTCGACTTATAACCCGTTATATAGACAAATAAAAAATACCTTGATGACAGAAGACTATTTGATAGACAGACGCATAAGAGGGAAAGACAAGAAGACATGGGCAAGAGTACGTACCGGTAATGACTTGAGGAAATATGGAGAGGAAAAAATTTGCATTCCCTGTGGACTCAGAGAAGACACTTTGGTACACCTGATGACGTGCGAGATGATGGAAGAAGAAATGACGGATGAATGGAAGGAATGGAGAGAAGAAAAAAGAAGAATGAATGGACAGGATGAAGAAAGATGGGCAAGAGATATTGCGAAAGGCCTGGATGAAAAATGGTGCCGACTGTGGAGAATACTTCAAGACAGAGACCATACAAAAAAAATGCTATGAAATTTATTTATTTGTTCTGTTATACCCTTTCTATGTATTAAGTGAATTTAAAAAAATGCACAAAAACTGTAAATTAAATATAATAGTCTGTATCCCAAACCCCTAATAGGGGAGGGAAAGAATCTTTAAAATGATAATAATAATAATACTAGTACTATTTGGTCGATTGGAATGAAATTCCTGCCCATGCTTGGGACATGAATACTTACTTGTTAGCTAAAGTATAAAATTTGAGTATCGAGAGTTCTTTCCTTATTGTGCTATTTAATTTAATTCACACTTTTTGATATTTCAGTTGAAATTCATTCAAATGATTGTGAAAATGACGTCAAATTCCAGCTAAAGGGAATCGCCTCCTTTTAATGGCGATTTCAAGAAAAGCAATAAAACAGCCATTTAAAAGCAATAAAATCTCTTTCAGAGAAATTTACATAAACATTATGTTTTGATATTTTAACGGGAATCGATCTTCTTGAAATTTAAGATTTTTTCACAATAAATCAAATTGATTTCAAGTGAAATATCAAAGAATGTGGGTTAATGGGAATTACTCAAAAACGAAAAAACTCTCGATACTCAAATTTTATACTTAAGCCAAGTACCTATGTCTCAAGTATTTCAAGAAGTTTCAATCACATAGGCCAAAGTGTACTAGTACTTTACTGATGTATTTTTTTAGTTTTTTTCGACATGGCTGCATTTTCTTCTGTTTTTTATCCCTGATTATAATTTTATAAGTATAAGAATTCTCGAAATGCTAAAATGTCTCTTGATTTCTTTGTATTGAACCGATGGTCCTTCCACTCTGCGGCCCTTCGAAAGGAATAAAAAGCCTTCACTTTGAGAGATGAAAGATGAAAGAGAGACTTTTTTTTGCTAATAATAATTAGAATTACATAAGAGATTTAAACTCAAAAGAAAGAAAGAATTTTATTGATTTTTAGTTAAAGAGAATCTTTTTATAAATGAATCTTCTCTCTTTTATTCGTTTCAAGAGGAAAAAGAATCTTTTTGTTTATTTACAAACTCTCTGGAAATGACCACCACTAGAATATGAATCACTTATTTTCAAATGTGCCATATTAACGCTTAGAAAAATGATCAAAAAATTCTTAATGGAATTAGATTGATAACTGAAATGTAAAAGGGCACAAGCCCCTTTCACTTGTCGTATCACAAAACTCGAAGATTAAATGAATACATTAAAGAAAAATTAATATTCATACAGTGATTGTATGAGAGTTGAGGTGAGTGTCATCTCAGAGAGAGATGAATTAAGTGAAGGAAAGTTTGTGCAGGGGAAAGGAGGGGCGGGGCGGGGCCATGACATTTGAGCGCGAGACGTCAAAATCAGCTGATCGGGGAAAATGGGGATACTAGCTGAGCGGCCCGCTGACTTGATCAACTTCCCGTTGAAATTTTGAAACGAGATTTTGCAGTCTTATAAACGACGTTATGGAGAGTCCGGGAAAAATGCTTGGGTCCCGAAATTCCTATAACTTTTTGAGTTATTAATTCTTAAAGTTCTCCCATAGGAATTATTCTTTGCATTTATAAAAAAATCTTCAACCACGCACTGGATTGGAATAATAATTTTCTTTTCATAATGTAAAGGCGAGGGTCCGCCGCAGGCAGGCCCGAGCCAACTGGCGGGGGCCAGGGAGCACCGAAGGCGGGCGGCGCGGCTAGTAATAATAATTTTCTTTTTATCCCCGTGCCTTGGTTTAGTAGTAGCATGCTGGCCATTTGTACCAAGGGTCTCGGGTTCGCATCCCGTCCCATGGACAAAAATTTATTCAAATTTAATTGATTCCAATTAAAATAAATAGGGACGGGGTCTAAATGGCCTCCGATGCCAAAAAAGACCTTCAAGTGCGCGTCTCGGGGTGTTAATATTAGGTTTGTTCGTTTTTCGCAATTGGATGCATATTGGATGCCCATTGTCCGAAATGTGCTTAAAACGTTGTTTGATTAGAAAAAGTGGGCGGAGATAGGACGGAGTTAGGGCGGTGTTAGGGTATGGGCGGAGCCTGGTAAGCCCTTGCCCGCTCCCAGGTGTTTGATTTTCTCGCTGTGGGTGCCAGCGGACGCCAAAATTTACACGTGATTCAGAGCATGTGTAAATATAGGGTAAGAGAAAATTCTACAGCTTGAAGTTAGCGACAAGTTAGCGCGGTACAATTTTTTAGAAAAACTCATGTTCGCTTCGAAGAGTTGCTACCTTAAGGTTATTGAGTTTTTAGGCTGGTAAAGTGGCTTACTACTTTATCGACAAGTAGGCGGGAACATATGCTAATTGAAGGAAAACATGTGAGAGTCGTGTTTTGTCTGGTAAGGTCTGGGTAAGGTTTCTGGCAGCCCAAAGCACACCCCAGAACAGCACAGGAGCATCCAAAAGTAGCCTGAGGGCTATGTTAGTTTTCACATAGAGAGGGGGTGAGAAGGCGTGTATCTGGGGAAATGTGGGCTTGGGCTACTTGTGCCCATCCACGTCGGGCTTGAAACAAACACCGACCTATTGGGAGTTTCCAGCGGCCACAATTTTGAAGCTATTGACCTCAAATTTCTTTTAAATTAAAGCTATTTAAAATATCTACAACTTATAGAAGCCCTTTTTTTGATTTTCGAAAAAATAAGTTTTTTTTTTTTTTAGATTAATCGCATTAAATAAAAGATATTTTTAAAAAATTCGCTCTATATCTTGTAGATAATTAAATTAGTAATCATTGTGTTAAAAAATAATTAATTTTTTACCCTTAATTAATTAGCTGGAATCTTTCAAATGAAATGGGATAAATCCCTTGTATCCCTATGGGAAAAACTAACGCCATCTCTTGCCGCCTCGAGTAACTCGGTAGTCAAACGTGTTCTAACGGCTTTTCGAGACGCGCACCTTAATAAATGATTTTATAAACAAATCAAAAAATCCACTTTGAATGACTAAATGAGATCAATGGGAATGTTTACTTTCTCTTACCTATACGGTATAGTGAGCAAGTATTGAGATCATGTCAAAAATAATACGATGTCGAGATTTTTTTTATTTAAATGTGAGTTTGAGAGAAAAATAGAATTTTATTTTGTTTAAAAGAGAGACATTCTGGAAATTATAGGTAGATAATGAATTCTTATTATTGTTAATGGATTTCACTCACTTGCACACAGAGCCTGCCCGGCTGCCTACCTGCCTGGCTGCATGAGTGACGCAGTCAGTCGTCAGCCTCTATCTCGCTCTCTCACAAACGAACACACACACAGACACACACACAAGCCAGGTATTTATTATTCAATTCTTTATCTCGTTTCAATTAAATGCTAAGCATTCATTTTTTTCAAGTAACAAATAATACAAAGAGGGGGAGAATGGGGGACAAATAACTAATAAATGTATATTCTTTGCACGTTAATAAAGTAATCTTAAGAAGCTGGGGGATGCATCCATCATTTTTTTATTAAATTAATTTCCTAGTAGAAGAGACAATATACAAATAACGTTTTCAGTTATAATAGTAATAATAATCATTCTTTTTTTTTACTTTCTCTTACCTATGTAATATATATAGATACTTCATGTCAAAAATTCGATGTCGAGATTTTGATGGATATACACGTTTCGAGGTCCCCTGAATCCAAAAAAGTGGTTTTCGCGACATGGTCTGTCTGTCTGTGTGTGTGTGTGTGTGTTCAATTTTAAGCATGAAGGAATTGAGCTAGGAGGTTGAAATTTTATATTTAAGTTAAACACCCCCCGGGACCGGAAAATAAGCTTTTAATCAAAATCGGCCAAAGAGTACTAGTACTTTAGTGATGTACTTTTTCAGTTGTTTTCGATTTTCTCCAAAACTCGCTCCAACGATTTTGATTAAAATTCATAAATCAATTATTTTTTTAAACGCACTTTAAATTGTATATTCTCATTTAAATCTTCTGAAGTCCACTTTACTCTTGTACTTCATAGAAAATATAGGAGAAATGGTTGCCATGGTAACAAAATATAAATATTTTCCCATACTTATAAATTTTACATCTTGACGTTCAAATGGACCGTACTGTCGGTAAATAAATATATGTCGTCCAAAAAATCTGGTGTGACAAGCACAGAACACAACCAGGAAGCCCTAAGGAACTTTGCCGCCAGGAGATTAAATAAAAAAAATATTTTATTTAATTTTTATTTGCCGACGTTTCGGTCGTATATCACGACCTTCATCAGGGCCTATGATCATAACATTTATTTAGAAAAAAATTAAATAATAGTCATATACAAAAATTTTAGCAATATTAGATGTACTTACAAATAATTGTCAACAATGCATGCACCTTCTTAGGTATTTTAATATTTACTGTAATCATTTATTCAATACAATTTCTTTTTTTTTAATTTTTATATGTATATAAATTATCACCTAAGATCGTGTATTGTTGACAATTATTTGTAAGTCTTAAATAAGAATGCCTGGACCCTAATATAGAAAAATTCATAATTAATGGTTATCGTCAAAGTTATATGGCCCAAGTTGCCGAAAAGACTGTGTGAATGAGAGAATTATTTGTAAGTACAGCTAATATTGCTAAAATTTTTGTATATGATTATTATTTAATTTTTTCTAAATAAATGTTATGATCATAGACCCTGATGAAGGTCGTGATAGAGGACCGAAACGTCGGCAAATAAAATTAAATAAAATATTTTTTTTATTTAATCTCCTGTCTGCAAAGTTCCTTCGGCTTCCTGATTAAATCTCCACAGCCATAAGACATTAAATTAATTACAGAACATAACTTTCTCTTACCTTTGTTAATCGACCAGTCACACCAGATTTTTTAATTGTAACTTTAATATATATATATTTGTTTTAAATATATAAAATACTTACTTCTTGTTTATTAAATTACAGCTAACATAACCCCTTCAGAATAATAAAAAAAAAAAAATCTGGTGTAACTGGCGCACAGCACACACCTTTCTCTTACCTTTGGTAATCGAAAGTTGTGTTCTGTGCTTGTCGCACCAGATTTTTTGTGTCGACATATATTTAGTTCCCGACAGTACCGAACATTTGAATGCAGATAAAAATTTATAAGTATGGGAAAATATTTATATGTTGTTACCATGGCAACCATTTCTCCTATCCTTCCCTATGAAATACAGGAGTAAAGTGGTCTTCAGAAGATTTCAATCGCAAAATGAGAATATACATTTTAAAGAGCATCTAAAAAATAATTGATTTTTGAATTTAAAAAAAAATCGTTGGAGCAAATTTTGAGAAAATCGAAAAAAACTGAAAAAGTACATCAGTAAAGTACTAGTACTCTTTGGCCGATTTTGATTAAAAGCTTATTTTTCCGGTCCTGGGGGGTGTTTAACTTATATATAAAATTTCAACCTCGTAGCTCAATTTCTTCATGCTTAAAATTGAACACACACACAGAGACAGACCATGTCGCGAAAACCACTTTTTTGGATTCAGGGGACCTCAAAACGTGAAGATCCATCAAAATCTCGACATCGAATTTTTGACATCAATCCAATACTTTCTCTATATATATATGTATATTAACATATACATATAGGCAAGAGAAAGTAAAAATGCTAAAAGACTCAAAACAAAATAAAATAAATTAGAGAATATTGCCGGAGGATATGCAAGAAAGTTTTGCAACTAACAAGTTTTATTATTAATATGATTTTTTTTTTTTTTGACGAATAGTTCGAAGGACTATGAAGGGTTGATTTGCCCTTCACTGCTTTTTGTATGCTAGAAAGAGAGAGAGAGAGAGAGAGAGAGAGTGTGTTTATTTTTGGTCTGGGGACTTTGATCGCTCGAGTGCAAGAGGCTACGTAGGCTTACTGCACGCCCCAATGGACCCCTCGCCCCCACCACTCATGCATAGCCACCACCAAATACGAACGACCTCTCAGGGTGAAAAAAAAAACCTAGGAATTCTCCCTCCCTCTTAAAGATAAGAGATCCACTGGAATGATATTGATGAAAATCGAAAAACGCTATCTTGGTACTGAGAACTGGTGACAAAAATGGGCAAGAGGGCTAATATTTTCAGAATAGGTTGCATTTTAGTGATGGAAAGATACTTTAGAATCAGCACTTCCAGTACCGGGGCGTTTAGCGGGAATAAGCCGGTAAAGTTGAGTGAAAATGGTTTTTCGCAAATATCTCAAAAACTATGCGGTTTTCTCCAAAAATTCATATATACAAAAATAATCGAAATTAAATTACAAACAAAAATGGTAGGGGAGAGTGGGGCATGTTGAGACAGTTTTAATATTTTATTTTTTTGCAAAAAATTGGAACGCCTATCTTTTATTCTACCATCATATTTTGAAAGGTTAATTCTTTAGGTACGTAAATAGCATATTTTCTCTTCTGATAATAATCATGGAGTATTAAAATTAATTAATTTAAAAAAAATTCATTGCGTATCAACTTACCCCACCTCGGGGCAAGTTGATACAAAGGAAAGGCAAGTTGATACTGTGGTAAGGGGGATTGATAATCTGATGGGATATCAATAAGAAGATTGTGCTAATTTTTAAATAATACATTTTAATGATTACAAGGATAAAAAGCTAATCTAGTCCTATTTCCACATAAGATGCACAATGAATACATGTGTATAATTTTGTGACCTGCCACATTCGATGTGTGCCTATTTATTGCATAATATGCACTGGATTCAGTCTTGGCCAAACTTCGACAGTAAATATGGCTTTAAGCAAACCAAGAACAGTGTATCTTCCACCTCTTCTGAATTTGAAACTAGTTTCTCCCAATCCCAATGCACATGGACTGAGGGGCAAGTTGATACAGTGTATCAACATGCCCCCAACCAAATGTATCAACTTGCCCCAAGTGACCACGTGTCTTTAAAAATAACATAACCTAAAAAGTAGAGCACCTAGCCTTATATAAATTATATGAACTTACTCAGGAAGAAACGTTTAATAAAATGCGCACTGTGATTATAGGTCTCAGGGATTCTTTATGCACTTTTTCTATACTCAAACACAAGGTAAAAAATTTACTTTTGTGGTATGAAAACACCAAACCTTAAACCACTCAACAACTCGCAGTCGGATTTGACTGCCACTATGTGTAGTACAGCGTCACTTTACGACACATCGACTGCTACCACTCGCTTCAAAATGCGCATACGCATTGGCGAATTATATTGCATGTATCAACTTGCCCCCGTCTCAACTTGCCCCACTCTCCCCTATAGTACATAATCAGGCTAAAGTGAACGGTTCGGGAGATATAGAGGGGTAAAATTTAATGGTTGTCATGGTAACAAGATATAAATATTTCTCTATATCAGTGTCTCCTTTCCTATTAATTACAAATTTTACTCCTCTATATCTCCCGAACCGTTCACTTTAGCGTGATTATGTACTATTTTTGTTTGTAATTTAATTTCAATTCTTTTTGTAGAAATGAGTTTTTGCGGAAAACCGCATAGTTTTCGAGATATTTGCGAAAAACCATTTTCCCGCAACTTTATCGGCGGCTTATTCCCGCTAAACGCCCCGGTACTGCAAGTGGTACTACAGTATAAAAAAAAATAAGTTATGCATCTGTCAAGAACTCATAAATTATTCAAAATTTTAATAATTTTTTGATTATAATACATACAATCTGTAAATCCTTGTCCAAGAACAGTGGCGTAGTGAGCTTAACTCGCGCCCGGGGCACAATACCTTTTTAGCGCCCCCCCCCCATTCGAAAACCATATAATATTATATGTAAAATATACAAAATTATTATATTACACTGGCACTAAATTTAAAATATATTTTCCAGAAATCAATTATAATAAAAATAAAAATTATCCAGCAATTTTTTGTTTTGCGGACCATTTGGCGCCCCTTTGGGAGTAGCGCCCGGGGCATGATGACCCCCCTTGCTCCCCCCTCGCTAGGCCACTGTCCAAGAAGGAAACTACGAGATACAGTTGTTCTTAATATAAGTATTGCACTCCATCCACAGTCTCATTTTATAAAAAAAAATCTTGATTTTAGTGTGTTTCGGAATACTAAATTTACAAATTTTCAAATTTCCTTGTAAATGATAACTACTGTGCATATTTAGAAATTTATGTGTTCAAATATTTACTTGCTCAGGAGCCTACATCTTGTGGGTACGTGGATAGCGACCACGAGCTGCCCGAGCTGAGAGAGGCAGTCCTTAAATTCTTTCAATGTCTGTCTCTTCCTTCCTCTTTTCAACAGGCGTCAGACCGTGCAACGGGCCGGCCTGTCCTATTTCTTCCGTAAAAACGTATGTTAGGGTTGAAGGGGAAGAATGAGGTCCGCCGACCCCGCATCGCGGCACAAGGCGAGGAGAGAAGAAGATGCGTTCAAATATTTACAACAACAACAATTTAAAAATTACAATTTTCTTCGAAAAATAAAGTATGAATTGTAATTTTACATACATTGTATAGAAATTTTCGTTTGGGAATTCTAAAATTACCACACAATTGCACTCTAATTTTCAAATAAATTTTATCTTTCTAAAATTAAAACACATTTGTAAATGGTTTTTGCAAAGACTTACTAAATTTAATATGTTTTTGTTTATGTAATATGCTTCCTACACAATTGTAAAATCACAAAATCTTTTTTTATAGTGTAGTTCTTTTATTTTCAAATTAACAGTGAGAGAAGTAAATAGCAATTAGTATTCTAAAGGAAGCTCCTGAGTATCGATTAGATTAGCTTTTGTATTTTTTTTTTTTTTTTTTTTTTTGTAGATTAGACCGCCACAGCATCTAAGAATCAATTACAATTCTTTTTTATTTAAATACATGTTCATAATGTGAAAAGAATAGTAATGTAAATGCATTATTTAATTAAAATTACATGCAGAATTCCCTTTTGCGTCTACTGAGGCCATTCCGGATTATACTTTTTGTTTGTGAATCGATGACAACAAAAATCAAAATTTTCTAGATGACGTCACCTCTAATTTCCGGTTGGATAATTGCTTGTCGGTAATAATTCAATTATTCCTAATCTATAATTCAGAAAGATCTCTCCTAAAGGCACAAAGTGTTTAGATAGAGCACCACATAAATCTGGTGTAAACACCAAATTACTCTTCACTTTTAAAAAGTATTACAATTAAAAT
This sequence comes from Euborellia annulipes, assembly GCA_023213315.1. Taxonomy (NCBI): domain Eukaryota; kingdom Metazoa; phylum Arthropoda; class Insecta; order Dermaptera; family Anisolabididae; genus Euborellia; species Euborellia annulipes. The sequence continues at coordinate 40,226 of JAKCPI010015025.1, read as the reverse complement.
TGTTCAGTTTAACTGAAGATTTTCAGAAAATTATTCAATTAAGGGTATTAAAATCGCGTTTTTAACCTTAACTTAATAATTGGAAAATGGGAAATCAATAGGCGCGTGTTAAAAACTGAGAACAATATTTATTTAATATTTGAATCATTTTAAATTATTTTAAAAATTATATTTTATCAATTTAAAAATTGAATAATTAAATCTCACAATTATTTTTTTATAATTCGTCATATTTATTAAATTTCAACTTACCTATTTTTGTCGTCACGATTTCTGACATCACGGCTTGTAACGTGTTATGCTGATAGAAGAGCGAAAAAATTTGAGGTCATCAAATAAAAGTTGCACTTAAAAAAAAAATGTATAATATATAAGTGATATATGTAGGCCTATACCGGTGGAAACTAAATATATCTCGACACAAAAGATCTGGTGGGACCAGCACAGAACACAACCTTCGATTACCGAAGGTAAGAAGAAGTTGTGTGCTGTGGGATCAGTCACACCAGATTTTTGAATATTTCTTCTTAATGTCTTAAAATTTTAATTATTTAAAAATTGAAACACAACATCGAATTTTTAACATTCTCTCTATAAAAGTAAAAGAAAGTAAACTTTGTTACATCTTGTAATATCCCCCCTCCCCTCCTTTCCTCAACTTGCTTAGACAAATATCATCCTTTCATTCTCAAATGTAAATACATTATCATTCACTTTCGCTGAGTAAATTAATAGAATTTGCTCATTAATTAATCACACATCGCCAAGATTCAATTTTGTTTGCTTGTTCTTGTTTAAACATGCTCTCTCTCTCTATATATATATATAGAGCGTATATATATCATTTTTTTTTTTATTATTTATTAAATCGATTCTTTGAGTTTATTTTAGACAGGTGGGACTTTTCATAAAGCAAATAAAAGAATCGAATGTTTTGCACACACCTCCTTGCATTCCTCTTTGACAAATTTATGTCAATGATGGTGTGTAAAGTTAGTTCGCCTTCTCGTGGTGCACCCTGGATAGCTATAAAGACCTAACACACTGACAACCAGATCATATCCTTGCGGTTTCCTGGTCTTTACACGCATGGATACTTCCGTATTCTTCCTCTTTTTGCTAATTCATGTTTGTATTTCTATCCATGTAGCCATATGCTAAATAAATAAATAAATTAGGAATGAAAGTTGGAAGAAAATGCAGCCAAAATTTTTTTCTTTAAAAATATATATTTCAACAGCTGACGTTTCGGCTTTGGTTAAAGCCATCCTCGGAGCTGCTGTTGGTCATCATATACATATATTTTGATATATTTCATCAGATGAAATTGTACTGCCCTGAGTCAATTATCACATTAGGCACAAAAAAATAAATATATTGTATTGGTGATAGAAGAAGGAAAAAGTTTTTTTCTCTTACCTCTATATATGTTAACTAGTTAAAAAATTGGGGGTTTTTACTTTGTCATTTGGCGGGTGGGAGGATAGGGGTGGGGCTATTTTAAAATTGGAATTTCGAAAATCGCTTCTTAAATGACGCCTACGCAATAAAAGTAATCTACATGCCAACTTACAGCTATCTAGGCCATACAGTTTAGGCTGTGCGATGATGGTCAGTCAGTCAGTGAGTTCTTGCGGGGGGGGGGCCCCCCCGGGCCCGGCCGGTGGATACCAGATGGCTTAAATAAAAATGCCTGGACCCTAAATATGTTTATTAATCAATAACGGATATCGTCAAAGTCTTATATGGCATAAGTTGCCGAAAATACTGCGTGAGTGTGAGTGTGAATGAGAAAAAAATGTGTGTAAAACTAAATATATCTCGACATAAAAAATCTCGTGCGTACAGTCACAGCAGATTTTTTTTTAATGTACATTCTGTATATAGAATTTAACGGGGTTGGTTTAAAGCTAGGTATTATTTTAAAAACTCAAAATTAATTTTTAATTACTAGCTTCATGGTGAAATCCAAGAAGTTTACCCTAATATATAGGTTTATAAACAAAAATTAAATTTGAATTGTCAACCATAAGCACTAGTTGAAATTTAAAAAATAAATATGCATTTGAACGCTCATTGTCTGGGAGTCGAGAATTGATTTAACAACTCATGAATGCCGAAATTCACACTGATGGCTTTTAGATTTATATATATATATATATATATATATATATATATCTTTATTATTAAATACCAAAGCCCCCCCCCCCCCCCCTCCCCGTCCCACACGCTTGTTTTTAGAGACGACCAATCCAGGGTTCAATCGTGCTTGGGCATTGCTTTACAGCTACAATCTTGCAGCTTTTCTCTCGAATTTAATAAATCTTTGAATCTTATAGCCTAGTGTTTTTCATTTTTAAAATTTCATATGACCTAGGCTATACAAATTTTAAATTATGTTAAGAGAGTTATTAATCATTAATTCTTCCATTTCTTTCTTTCTTCTACTCAATCTCTTTTCCAATATTCCAATAGACATTTCATTTTAATTGTATTCTAAAACTTTCTTATACTTTATTATATTTCCAATAAATTCACGTTTTATATATCGGTTTTATTGTTTATTATATTCTATGGCTGTCTAAATTTTAAATTATTAGATTTTAACGTCACCTGCCAAAGAAGGAATTTCTCTTTTCCTCGCTATAACTCAGAGACAAAAAAGAGATACTTGCTAGGGGTTGGTGTTCTCTAATTTACATTCAATAAATGAAGATTGTCAGATTATAATATGATATAATCCTCCTGAGTTACTGATGTAGCCTATTTTTTTAAGTTTTTTTTTTGTTTTCTCTCAAAATTCGCTTCAATAATTTTGATTAAAATTCAAAAATCAATTATTTTTTAGATGCTCTCTAAAATGTATATTCTCATTTTGCGCTTGAAATCTTATGAAAAACACTTAACTCTTGTACTTGAAATAATATTTTAATTATTTCAAATAATCAGATATTGTTGATTAATTTATACTTAAATTAAATCAAATTTGGTCCAAAGATTTTATTTAAACCATTTGGATACCAAATGGCTTAAATAAGAATGAACCCCAATATATATTTTCATAATAACGGTTATCGTTTAAAGTCTTATGTGAATGGGAAAAAAGTGTGAGTGTTTAAAAAAAAAAAACTTATTACAAAGAGGGTAAAAATGAAAAATGCAGCTAAGGTCATGTAATTGGTCAATTCACACAGCTGACGTTTCGGTTCCGTGTTTGAACCATCTTCAGAGCTGGCGAAAAGTCATTATGGTATACACTTTCATAATGACTTTTTTCATAATGTTTTCGCCTGAAGATGGTTCAAACACGGAACCGAAAAGTCAGCTGTGTGAATTGACCAATTAAAGAAATGACCTTAGCTGCATTTATCATTTTTACCCTCTTATTAATAAGTTTTTTTTTTTAAAACACTCACACTTTTTTCCCATTCACACTCGCATATACACAGTATTTTCCGCATCTTAGGCCATTTAAGGCTTTTTACGATACTCAGTATTTTAGTAATTATGTATTGGGGGTCCAGGCATTCTTATTTAAGCCATTTGGTATCCAAATGGTTTAAATAAAATCATCGAACTGCCTGGGGTCCGAACCCGCAAACTTCGGTATAGAAGGTTAGCACACTACCAACTACACCAAGCCCAAGGGCTCCCACGTTTATAAATTTTACATCTTGAATTTTAACATCTCGGTGGAAACTTGTCGACTCAAAAAAATCTGGTGTAACGAGCACAAAACACAAGGTAGCGGGTTCGGATCCCAGGCAGTCCTATGATTTGGACAAGAATAATAATAAATAATAATAAGAATGCCTGGACCCCCACTAGATATATTCATTAACAACGGATATCGTCAAAGTCTTATAAGGCCTATGTTGCCGAAAACACTGTGCGAATGTGTGTGTGAGTGTGAATGGGAAAAAGTGTGAGTGTTACAAAAAAAGAACACAAGTTAAGAGAAAGTAGTGTGCTGTGCGGCCAGTCACACCAGATTTTTATATCTCGAATTCCAATTCTAAAAAGAAGGAAGAATGGAGATAATCTTACAAAACAAATGATCAGTGGATTCCCATTTATGTTTTTTTACAATCACGTAGATACAAACAAATATGATTGATTAGCTGCTACAAATTCTACGCTCGCGCTCAAAAACACATTTTTTTTTTTTTTTTTGTTTTATTTTTTAATTTTATCAAAAATCATAAATAACTTCTCATCATAATTCAATAGATAACGTTATTATGTCTCGTCTTATCACGTGCACGCCCTGTCCTGTCTTGAAAATTGTGTGAAGACCGAGAAACAAAAAGAAAAAAAAAATCTTTCCTGTTTCACACAACCAGTCGTATCCAACTAGTTGCATGATCAACTGCAGCGGACGTTTGATCTTTTTTTTTTTGACTTATGCCGGGTTGCAAGAAAACAGTTCTGTAAATATTTAAAAGTCTGTTAGTAAACATCGCTTTGGGCATTATAGGCTGTTGTTAAAGCAACTTTAAAGGAACCGTTAACTATTCCCTGCAGTTGAGATATATAGAGAGATGCAAAACAATTGGGCCACCGAAAATGACATGTAGTTGGCCATTTGACCGCAAGGGTGCATTGTCAAATTGTATAATTTATAATAGTACCAAAATTATAAAAGAAATTAAAATAGTAATTATATTTGTATTCTTTAAATTTTAATTGTTAATATTAGGTTACAAAACAAAAAAATGTTTAAATATTTAAATATCGTAAAATAAAAATAAGAAATACGTTGGTTGCTCTGACTGTCAGATGTTAAATTATAAAGAAACTGGGAATATACTATAACCTCACTTTTTCACTTCATCAGATGAATATCTATAATAATTAATAATATCGCTTAAAACGTTTCAGAAACTAAAGAAAACTCAATTAAATAAATGCATTTATATCTTACCTCTCTCGCATGGTAATATAGTCACTAAATTCTTTTTTATTTCAATGAAACAAAATCAGGTTATTGGATACTTTATAGTTTTAAGGCCTGAATTTCAAACTATAGTTTATAGAGAGCTTTTACGAACCAATCGCCTTTAAATACGTTCTTGCAGCTCGGCATTAATCTTATTAAGAAAATTTGATGTTGTTGTTGTTGTTGTTGATGTGTGATCCATCATTTGATGCCTGAAATCAATTTATTTTATAATATTATTAATGGATCAACTTCTTTCTTCTCTTCCATTCTTAGACGTTTGTTTGCTTTGAGCTACGTATTTTTTTTTCCCATTCATTATTTGTATGTTTGCTTGATCAAAATAGAATTTGACAAAAGGCAAAAAAATATGGCGGGACTGCTAACTGCTAGTCAGAGACGTCATCCCTCAAAATAATTTTAAAATGGAAATTAAATTTTTTGGGATTTAATTACTCAATTTCTTTTATTAAATTTTATATACTTAGGCTATATATATTAAATTTCTATATACCAAGCCCGAGGGAGGGCGCGGGTTAGGATCCCAGGCAGTCGGATGAATTTATTTAAATCATTTGAGTACCAAATGGTATAAATAAATGTGCCTGGACCATCCCAATACATAATCCCATTAATACACACATTAATATGTGTCGTTAAAGTCCTAAAATGGCGAAAAGATCATTAAAAAATCCGGTGTGACTGGTCGCACAGCACACATTTTAAAGAGAATTAAAAAAATAATTGATTTTTGAATTAAAAACAAAAACAAAAATCGATGGAGCAAATTTTGAGAAAATCGAAAAAAAACTTAAAAAGTGCATCAGTAAAGTACTAGTACTCTTTGGCCAATTTTGTTCAAAAGCTTCGTGTCACGTCCCATGGGGGTGCCTAACTTAAATATAGAATTTCAACATCTTAGCTCTTTTCGTTCTTGAGATATTTTGTTCACAGACACACAGACAGACACACACACAGACAGACCATGTCGCAAAAACCGCATTTTTGGATTCAGGGGACCTCAAAACGTGTATATCCATCAAAATCTCGACATCGAATTTTTAACATGAATCCAATACTTTCTCTCTATATATATTAACATATATAGAGGTAAGAGAAAGTAAAAATAAATAATTCAATTATATTTAAGTTTAACTATTCATATTAGACTCTATTAATTCATATACTTGAAAAAAGTAAGAGCGTGCCGCTGGGAGTCGAACCAGGGATCCTCCAATTTGTACTCGGAGTGGCCTTACCACTAGACCACAGCACGGCATTCTGCTATATGAATTGATAAATTTTAAATTTCCGATTCGCGGCTCACATACGCGATATATATAATATCTTAAGTATTATATATAATTTCTTATCTATACATACTGTATATCAAAAATTCTCACAATCGATTCTTTTTTTTTATTTTTTTAACAAAAAGCTTACTTGTATAACAACAGTTAGTTGAAATTAGAAATAATTTATTCATACATATAATATAAATGTAAACATTTGTTTTTATGTTGCATTTTAGTTTTTGACCTCGAGGGAGCCTCTCTCTATCAATTTTATCTATTTTTACATGCAATATCACTCTTTTTCTTATTCAGGGCAAAAAAAAAAAAAAACTTTTCTTTTCAATGAGTATAATTGCCGAAAAGGATAAAGAGTCGGAGTTTTTTGAGTTTTTGACATCTAAGGATATATAAACTTAAAACCCAGGAATTTTTCCTCCAATTCGAAAATGAATTTGTTTGTTAACAGAATGGCAACTCTAAATCAATCACTAATAATTAAAATAATATAGAAAAATCTGGTGTGAGTGTCGCACATTACACAACTTTCTCTTACCTTCGGTAATCGAAAGTTGTGTTCTGTGCTTGTCACTCCAGATTTTTCGTGTCGACACATATTTAGTTTCCGCCGATATATTAGAATTCAAGATGTAAAATTTATAAGTGTGGGAAAATATTTATATTTTGTTACCATGGCAACAATTTCTCCTATCTTTTCTATGGAGTACAAGAGTAGAGTGGTCTTCAAACAATTTTGAGAGCAAAATGAGAATATACATTTTTAAAGAGCATCTAAAAAAAAAAATAATTGTGTGGTTTTATGAAACCACGATGCAAGTGAAACTTCTTTTCGGATCGTAGGCGTTTAACTGAAAATTTTCAAAAAATTATTCAATTAAGGGTATTAAAATCGCGTTTTTAATCTTAACTTAATAATTGGAAAATGGGAAATCAATAGAGGCATGTTAAAAACTGAGAACAATATTTATTTAGCAATTGAATCATTTTAAATTATTTTAAAAATTATATTTTATCAATTTAAAAATTGAATAATTAAATCTCACAATTATTTTTTTATAATTCGTCATATATATTAAATTTCAACTATTCACGATTTGTGACGTCAAGGCTTCTGACGTGACGTCACGGCTTGTAAAGCGTCATGCATATAGAAGAGTGAAAAAAATTTGAGGACATCAAATAAAAGTTCCACTTAAAAAAAAATTTATTTTGTTGACAAAATTACTTGTGATTTGACAAAACATCGTCTAAAAATTAACGTAGCTTGTGCTGTGCTTGTGTATAAGCAAAAAATACAAAAAAAGAAAAGAAGGTCATCTCATCTCTGCGGGTAGTCAACATAAATATACACTTTGTTTATATCTGAGATTGTTTACTCTGCAATCCCCGAGTCTGTGAATAAAATCGGCCTCTTATTAAACAACCAACTGTGGCTTCCTCGGAATATAAAGAGAAAGAAATTATGCCAGTAAAAATACGAGAAAAAGAGGATTAACCTCCTCATCATATAAAAATCTTGACCGATCAGTAATGGGAAGAGGGGGTCTCGGATAATTAATAATTACGTAAATAAATCTCCTCTTATATTCTTTGTTTATTGTATTGATCGCTTACCAAATTGACGTCAGAGGCCGTTCTAGTTTCAATCAACTTTTTTTTTTTTTATATTTTACAGACCGTGTCTGGCTTCGCCCCATGATTTGATTTAGCTCCAATGATTATGAGAATCAAACGATCTGGTATTTCAGAACATCTTTTAGATATTTAGTTTTTTACTTTCTCTTACCTCTATATATGTTAACATATATAGAGAGAGAATGTAGTGGATTCATGTCGAGATTTTGATGGATCTTCACGTTTTCAGGTCCCCTGAATCCAAAAAAGTCGTTTTTGCGACATGGTCTGTCTGTGAACAAAATATCTCAAGAACGAAAAGAGCTAGGATGTTGAAATTTTATATTTAAGTTAGGTACCCCCATGGGACGTGACACGAAGCTTTTGAACAAAATCGATCAAAGAATACTAGTACTTTACTAATGCACTTTTTCAGTCTTTTTCAATTTTCTTAAAATTTGCTACAAAGATTTTGATTAAAATTCAAAAATCAATTATTTTTTAGATGCTCTTTAAAATGTATATTCTCATTTTGCCATTGATATCTTCTGAAGACCACTTTACTCTTGTACTTCATAGGAAAGATAGGAGAAATGGTTGCCATGGTAACAAAATATAAATAATTTCCCATGTTTATAATTTTTACATCGCCCTCGGGGCATGGCGTAGAGGTTTTTTTTTTTTTTTTTAATTTCAGGTTTGACTTCTAGGTCATACCTTTCCAAAAAAAATATACAAAAATTTATACATATATAAAATAAAAATGTTCATATAAAATAATGTTCATATACAAAACATATATATGTAAAATAACATTGGCACAAGAAATATACATATAAAATAAACATATAAAGCATATATACATATATAAAATGAAATAATGTCTCTAGAAAAATACTTGTATAAAATAACACTGATACTGGAAATACACTTATGAAACAAAAGTCATATAATATATACACATATAAAGTCTTGAGCTATTTGCTTGTGATGATCACCACTTTAGGTTGGAGGCCTCACTGAATTTAATTATGGCTTTGATTGTCTTTTCGTCTGGGCTTTTGAGGACATTTTGGATACAGGGTGGGTCTCGGAAGTTCGGTATAATGTCGCCTAAAAATCTTTCTCTTTGTGGTTTGAGTAACCGGCAGGTGAAAAGCAGATGGTCGGGTGTTGCTGGGAGGTTGGAACAAAGGCAGTAAGGAGAGGGAGTGAGATTGAAACGGTGAAGGTAGGAGTTACAGAGTGCATGGTGCTAACCTCGTATACCAAACGTCGGGGGTTCGGACCCCAGGCAGTCCGATGATTTTATTTAAGCCATTTGGATACCAAATGGCTTAAATAAGAATGCCTGGACCCACAATATATATATTAATTACAACGGTTATCGTAAAAAGTCTTATATGACCTGAGTTGCCGAAAAGACTGTGCGAATGTGTGTGTGAATGTGAGTGTGAATGAGAAAAAAGTGTGAATGTTTTTTAAAAAAGAAAAAAAAAAAAGAAATTTTTACATCCTGAATTTTAATATATCAGCGGAAACTAAATATATGTCTATACAAAAATTCTGGTGTTACAAGCACAGAACACAACTTTTGATTACCGAAGGTAAGAGAAAGTTGTGTGCTGCGCGACCAGTCACACCAGATTTTGATTTAATTAATAGCCCATTGTTTAAATTATTATTGATGGAAGGTGGCAAAACTAGACAAGTGAATGATTTGCTACAAGAAAAGAAAAAAGAGAGCACCGAATATTGTTCAAAGATCTCTGTATTAATCCTCAAAAGTTTTTCGAGTACAGATGACTCCTAAAATCTAAAAATATATTCTCCAGAGAATTGAGGAGAAATATATCAAAATATTCAATTTACTCATTTAAAACCTTATTTACTCTGTCGATTGTGTAACAGTCCGCGAGAACATAGAGTCCAAGACAAGGAAAAGATTTGAAGAGAGAAGATCGGGGATGCCAGGAGGAAGAAATTCGCATTGGCACCTGGAGGGGTAGTAAAAGAAGAGATGGTGAGAGCATGGGAGAAGTGACAGCAGCTGGTGAGAGAGGCAAAGAGAGTCACAAAGAAGGAATTACCCCAGACACCTTGATGAAGAGGCTGAAGTTCAAGATACTAAGACCAGAAACAAGAAACAGATGATGAGAGAAAAAGAAAAAAGAAAAAAACAAAAACAAAGCAAAACATTGTAAATTAAAATTGCAAATGGCAATGTAATATATTGTAAACAATTCCTAAACCCTGGATAAGGGAGGGGGAAGTCAAATAAATATATAAAAAAAAAAAAAAAAAATATTCAAAACTTATAAATTTTACATCTTGAAATTCGAATGTACCGTACTCTCGGAAACTAAATATATGTAGTCACAAAAAATCTGACGTCTCTAAAGATAATTTTAGAAGGACTAAGGATAGACAATTATATATAGATTGATAGATACCCTCAGCTCCAGAGATTGACCTGGAGACAAATGGTTTTATTATGAGTTTCAAAGTGAATTAATGTTTTAGAGAGATAAACATTTACCGCTCCTAGCGGACCTATTCAATCTTGGTTTTATTATATTCTTACAATCACCTAATTTGCCAAAATTCATTCTTTTCCGATTAGTGGTTTCAAAAACGTAAAGGTAATAATATTACACTGTAAAAAAAAAATAAGAATTTTCAATCATTTTTCATATACTTGGGTGATTTAATATTAATATACCCAGGATATGAAATAAAATTAATATAAAAGTTTATGAACAAATTACCAACTTTTAAACTTATCTTTTTCTTTGTGTGCCGCCAAATTTTGAAATCGTTAAAAGTGTACCGCGACAAGTTGAGAATCCCTGGTCTAAACGTTCTCAAATAACTCGACTACCTCAAGGAATTTTTATTAATATTATTTTATAATTATTTTAAGGAAACTTGAAATTATTCCTTTAAAATTTATTTCACACATCTAAATTTATTAAATTCTGGTTTGAAATTCGCGCTCTAAACTATTTAAATATTTATGAAGTCATACTAATTAAATAATTTTTATAAAGTAATTCAACTAAATAGCTATAAAAATTAAAATTAAAATTAACAATTTTTACCAAAATAATTAATTTTAAAATATACAAAAAATTTGTTAGGTTGGCAACAAATTGAACTTTCTCATATATATTCATAAACAGTTTATGAAACAGAGTTCCTATACTTGTATATGAATATTGCTTGAAAATTTTTAACAGTGTAGATGAGTATTGGTAAAATTTTTTCAACAAGTGTTGAATATTATTACAGAAAGGCAAATTTTCTTTTGTTCCGTTCTCGCAGAGATAGGGGAGGATTTATTGGGATTATCGTTTATTAACACTTTAATCCCCTGCCGACGTGATCGCTTCTCTCGCAAACATCAATCGGGGGGGGGGGGGGGATCTCCCTAGGGATGGATGTAATTATGTTGTAACGCTACAGACGATGCGGATTTAACAAATTAAAAGAAAAAAAAAAAGATTTGTTTTTTACCAATAGGAAGAAAATTACAATCTGATTTGAGTGAAGGAAATTTAATTGTTTATTATATTTTATATATTGTTATATACACTCTACATCTTCTAATTTCGGTGGTAAAAAAAAAGAGTCTAGTTTCAATGAATAATTAAATTAATTAAATCCCACAATTATAAAAGAGATTCTATCTAATTATTTCTTGTAGATAATTATTTAATTTAATTCTTTTTGTGGGAGAGAAATTAATTTTATTTTTTTAATTTATTTATGCCAACCACGTAAAGAGGGCAACAGCAAATTGTCTTTTCACTAATTTAATTATTACGTATTTTCTTTTTATTAAAACATCAAATGCTGCACACAAAGTTGTTTTTTATTTTTTTTTTTTGAGGTGCGTGTTAGGAAAAGCTTTTTTTTTTTGGTTGGTGTGTTGAGAGATGAATCAAAAGTGAAGTGTCACACCCACGAGCGCGTTGAGGGCACACGTGTGCAAGGGCAAGGGCAAAGGAAAGGGAAAGGGCACAAGATCAAACGGTCAGCAGACAAGCGCAGAAAGAGAGAGAGAGAGAGTGAACGAACGAACGAACGAACCAACGAAAACAGCAAAATTTCACAAAAGGAAAATCTAAAACTAATAATTGGGTCATTTGTTCTATTAAATAATCTAGATATTGTGATTTAATAAATATACTGGTCTAAACGAATAACTCGACTACCTCAAGGAATTTTTATTAATATTATTTTATAATTATTTTAAGGAAACTTGAAATTATTCTTTTAAAATTTATTTCACAAATCTAAATTTATTAAATTCTGGTTTGAAATTCGCGCTCTAAACTATTTAAATATTTATGAAGTCATACTAATTAAATAATTTTTATAAAGTAATTCAACTAAATAGCTATAAAAATTAAAATTAAAATTAACAATTTCACCAAAATAATTAATTTTAAAATATACAAGAAATTTGTTAGGTTGGCAACAAATTGAACTTTCTCATATATATTCATAAACAGTTTATGAAACAGAGTTCATATACTTGTATAGGAAGTTTTATGAAATTTTTAACAGTGTAGGTACAAGAAAAAGGCGACTGTCAACTCAGGAGATTCATCAATTTTGTTTAGAAGTTTCACTTCTCTAATGTGTTGTGAATAAATAAATTCACGAGGTTTCCTTTTCGAACACTATTTCTATTAATGTTGTAATACTCTCTCTCTCTCTCTAATTTTTATTTAAATTCATTCATGTAAAGGTCTCTTTGAATGACATTCTTGTTTGTTATCAGCAAAACAATAAAAATAAACAAGAGAATATAATAAAAAAAAAGAGAGATTGACGTATGTGTGTGTGTTGGTGATTTATATTTCCACAATCGAATTGAATAGCTCTAGCTATTTGCAAGGTACTCAATTGGGGATATTACCAGACAATGATAACAAGGGAATAATAATAATTATGTTAGTGGGCTCCATTGTCATTGAATAAACTAAAAAGGCAAAGAATACTCTTATCTGTATAAGGCTTATCTAAAAGGCTACGTGAACGCATAAATAATTCGATTTTAACTAAAATACAAGCCTCCAGCAAAGGAATGAGATGGATAAAAGGTCACAATCGCAAAAGGGCATCCAAACATGGAGCAATATTAAATTTAGCAACGCCATGGCAAGATACATATATTCTCCATTTTAAAAATGAACCTAAAACAAACTTGGAACCTGCAATGGAAACAAACCTCAAACTTTACAGGCTCAGTTCTGGCTCAGATCAAACCAAATTTTGGTGTTCCATGGTTCACTTCCCTTCCATACCAAGATCTATAATAACCGCAGATCAGAACATGGGCGTCCGCAGGAGAGGGGTAACCAGGCACTTGCCCTCCCCCCCCCTGGAAAATTAAAATGATAACTTTTCGCCCAGGCTGCTTCCCCTTAACATATACGCTCACTAACACTAATATCACGTCCCCACCATATCAATTGTTTTAAATAAAAAGCTTTAAATCCTAAGAGATGTATAACATTATTAATATCAAAGTACGTTTTTTTTAACTTATCTGGAAGTGACTTGCCCCCCTCTGCAAAAAATCCTGCGGACGCCATTGGATCAGAATAAACCATACAAGAGTTCCACTATATCTAGCAAGATTCAACGTTATTCAATCTCCTGTGCAAACATACCAGCATCTCCTACCCATCTTATAATAGAATGTCCGAATTCCAATAGCAAACGATTACAGCTCAAGATAATTCCACATTTCTGAGGTCCAACCAGGGCCGTATCTACGAGATTTTTAAAGAAGCAGAGGGGGCAAAATTTAATTTGCCGCCCCCCTCCTTTAAAAAGTAATCATTCTGCTCTTGATGGAAATTTGCAAAATGAGAATACAATATGTCTTACTCTGAGACCGATAAATGTACTATATAAATGACACATCAGGATGCACATAAGAACCACTCTTAAGATCTTAATAATTTGTCTCAAAAAATCAACATCTAACTCATAATGGCCATAACAGCAGTCAAAGAGGAAATATAACAGCTCTGTCTCACACAAGAACTGGATTCTTTTCAATAGCAGAAAAAAAAACCTAAGGTTATGGAAAATCTTGTTTAATATTTCCTTGTTTTCAAGCTCTTGGTTTTGTTTTTTAACACTCACAATTTTTTCTCATTCACACTCACACTCACACATACATTTCACACAGTTTTTACGGCAACATAAGACTTTTGATGATAATCGTTATTTGAATATATATATGAATTTGGGGTCTAGGCATTCTTATTTAAGCCATTTGGTATCCAAATGGCTTAAATAAAATCATCGGACTGCCTGGGGTCCGAACCCACGATCTTTGGTATACAAGGCAGGCGCGCTACCAACTACACCAAGCCCGAGGGCAAGCTCTTGGTTAAATTCTCACTTAACCTGGAATGATCAAATTGACCATAAATATAAAAGATGTTTAGAAGGATTCTCCAGATGAAGACCTGAAGTAAATTATGATCTAACAAGTAAGTGCCTTTTTCAAAGTTCTGAGTTATTGATGTTTTTTTTTTTTTTATTAACTAGTTAGAGCCTTGTTTGAAAAGGATGGAATTTTTTCAATCAATGCTCAAATAGACTGTTCATTAGCCAGTCAATTAATTTATCGTTTATAATAGCAAGTTTGCGAGATATGTTTGTGCTTAAGATTGGGCAAAATTGCACCCCCTGGAGTCGAACCAGGACCTCCACGCTTTCGTGGCGGGTGGACTTACCCGGGTTTTTTTTTTTTTTTTTTAATGTTCAGGGCACATAAGCTTAGAGTTCACGCATTTTGACGGAAATGATCTGATCTACTACACACAAGTTTGGGACTTGAATCAAACGGCTTGACCCATAGGCCATAATTCAAGTTATAATTCGAAAATTGAAAAAAATGGCACTTAGATCATAATTTACTTCAGGTCTTCAAATATTAAAATAAAGAGTTAATAAAGGATGGATTTAATGATATTAGCCTACATTGAATAGGGGACGGAGATATTTACTGTAGATTGGTAATGGAATCGTAGATTGAATCTCAACTTAACACAAAGTCCATTCAGGGAGCTTTAAATGTTTGCTCTCTCTCTCTCTCTCTCTCTCAATTCAATGACGTCACTCCTCCAATCCGACCCTTAATAATGATTCTACAACAAAAGAGTAAATTTTTATTTTCCTGCATATGAAAAGTTAGAAACTCCCCTGGTATAATAATTAAGTTTCGTTTAAAGTTTACTTGATTGTAATGGGTTCTCTATCACAACACATAAAAATCAGGTGTGATAGTACATCACGCAACTTCGATAACTGAATGTAAGAGAAAGTGGTGGGTCTAAACACTCACACACACACAGACACATTTGAAATGAATTAAACAAAATTTGTTTGGGCCTTATTCTTCTTCTGTCCTTGAACTTTTCTAATTAGCTGGCTATATACCTTGAAATATTTACAAATTACAAGATAAGATTAAAAGGCTATTCTTCTTCTTTTATTATATGATAGTGTAGAAAAAAAACATGTTTTTTCTTTCTATAAGTTAATAATAAGAGACAGAATCCGGATTTCATTCCCTTTAATTAATTACATAATAAGACAAGTTTTTTTTTTTTTTCTTTAAACTTCCGCTCTTGAATTTAAATAGCGTCATTTGGAGAAGCGTTAAAAGTGGGTGGTAGTGGTTTAACCAACAGGTGGAAGCAGGGTTCGTGTATAATCAGGTTACATTAAACGGTTCGAACTGGGAGATGATGAGCTGCAATTGGACATTTTGGATTTTTTATTTATTTCCTTCTATTTATGGGGCAGGGATGAAGATAGAGCATTCATTAATGGCAGAGCAAGAGTATAATCGGACAATGCTAATTATAAGAAACGATTGCGTTATCGACCGTTCTTGTTTGAGCTCTAGAATATAGAATTTTATAAAATAGTGTCTGATTAGCAAGTAGGCCTAACTAGAGACTCCTTTTTTGCTCTTTCTAGGTTAGAATAAAGAATTTTTGTTTTAATTGAATTCTTCTTTTCTCTTTGTCTTGTCCCGCACTGAGGGGTCGGCGGACCTCACTCTTTCCCTACAATCTTATCATACGTTTTTACGACCGGAAGAAATAGAACAGGCCGGCCCGTCGCGCGGTCTGACGCCTGTTGAAAAGAAGAAGGAAGTGACAGACATTTAAAGTACTGAAGGACTGCCTGTCCCAGCTCTGGGGTAGCTCGTGGTCGCGATACCCACAAGATGTGGGCTTCTGAGCAATTTGTTTTAATTGAATTATTTATCCAAATAAATCTGGGGTGACTGTTCGCACAGCAACGCTATTACCTTTGGCAATTGAAAGTTGTGTTCTGTGCTATTCACAACAAGTTTGTTGTGACCAAGGCCCGAGAGTAGGGTACATTTGAATTCATGATGTAAAATTCATAAACATAGAAAAATATTTATATTTTCTTACCATGGCAACTATGCTATTCCTATGAATTACAAAAGTGGTCTTCAAAAAGGGCAAAATGAGAATACACATTTTAAAGAGCATCTAAAAAATAATTGATTTATGAATTTTAATCAAAATTGTTGTAGCAATTTTTTTTTTATAACACTTGCTGGAAGATCAAGCTCAAAAAGAAGTAAACTTCCAACATATGTTTGTCAACTATCTCTTGCAACTTTCTAAATTTTACATATATATTTGGGGTCCAGGCATTCTTATTTAAGTAATTTGGCATCTAAATAACTTAATAAACTCAGACTGCCTGGAATCAGAACCCGCGAGCCTTGGTATAGAAGGCAGGCGTGCTACCAACTACACCAAGCCCGAGGGCTACGACTTATTAAATATTCAATTATATTCGAGGTCGTTTTTGGAAAGAAAAACTGTGAAAAGATTTCCCCATTCATAAAAGTTTTAAATTAGAAATAAGAAATTGGTTAATTATATTCATCCGCTCTACATCTTCTTCTCGTAGTTTCTGTGAGGGGTTATCTCATCCCTTGGCAACGAAGTAGAGCAACAGCCAACGAGATCATTGTAGTTAAGCAAGGCCAAGCACGGCGGAATCTCGGGTGGGTGGCCCCGAAAAACCAGCGTGTTGAATGGTGTTGAACGTTCTCCATCGATACAGTGGCGTAACGTACACCCCCGCAAACCCCACGATGCGGGGGGGGCCCGGACCATGGGGGGGGGGGGCCCACGGGCCGAGCCGGGCTAAAAAATCGTATCTCCTCCAGGGTTCCGTTAAAAACGGAAAAATTTAGATTAAAAAAAAATTAAATGAAAATTTGTCTTTGAAGGACCGGCCTGGGTTCAGTGATATACGGTATTTTAAAAATATTTTTTGTGTGGTCTAATAATGGGGCCCGAAAAAAAGGTTGGGGGGGGGGGAGCTAAAAAACGTTACCCCACTACATAGATATTATAAATTTAATTAATAAATATATACAATTAACCCCTAAATGACCTCAGCAGCCAAGAGGGAAAATTAAAAAAAAACTCATCCCTTTTTGACCCGGCAATTTGAGAATCCTTGTATTAAGAGATAAATTTCGATCTAATTTTAGAGCGTACAAGAAGAAGATAAGAAAGACTTTATATTAAGAAAATTTAAATTTAAAATGTAATAAAGAAATGAAAAAAAAATAAATAAAGGATTCATTTCAATAGAAATATGATATTAGATTAAATTCATTCTTCTACTTTCTTAGAACTTGTTAAAATAAATTCTTTTTCTTTATATTGATCCATTTTGCATTAAAAACATGACAACACATGTAAATCTCGTAGTTAATGATCGAATGATTATAACAAAGCGAAGGGCCTTTTATTTAGATGCTAATTTCTAAAAACGACAAATTTCTTGCCGATCGCGCAATGCGGGAAAAAGAGAAGATTTCTTTTCCTATTTCATCCCTGATCTTTTGTTGATATAAAAAAGGAAATAGTCAACTCATAAAGAGACGCCTTCCTTCCGCTATAAAGAGTTATATCTCTTACTTAAAAAAAAAAGAAAAGAAAAAGATAAATCCCAAATTGGTCCATGAAAAAGAATTGCGTCAAATAGCCAAACAACAAATAATTGGGGAAATACAAAATTTTTACCCTCCCATAATAATATTCTGAAACTACTTAGAAGTTCCTGTACAAGGCTTGTATTTCAATTTAAGTTAACAAAGAATTTGTACTTGGAGCATCTCTCTCTTTCTGATTGCCAGAGAAGAAAATTTATTTAATCAAATAAATAAAATTTTGCAAGGATATGGAAGTTTATTTTATTTTTTTTTGAAATTCCTATCGGGATCTCCGTTTATTTCCCCTAGGTGCTTTCGTGCATGAAGACACACATCTCAAACCCAACCGGCCTCTGGCCGTAGCCATCTACCGGCACCCCGTGAAGTTACGTCATTTCCTATCTCTAACTCCTCCTCCTGCTTTCGTTTCTAGCTAGTGAACTAATCCTTATTTCAGGTTCCACCCGACTCCTTATATCCAACCTCTTCTATGCATTGGAAGATGTCCTAGTTGAGGAGGGACTCCCTACTCCTTTCGAAGAATGCATCAGTGAGAGGGAATCTTCTTTACGTCCCTTCCACAGGAGGTGATGTTACAGCAACTCCCTCTCCTCGTTGTCTGATGGCTATTGTGGATATGGCAGTTACTAGGGAAAAAATTTCTTCTCAGATGATGTAGTATATCAGAAAGAAAAATCACACTTTTTTCTTTATTCAGGATCACTTTATGGCTGAGGCAACCAGTTGCGCACATTCAGGTTTTGGCTTTTTACATGCCCTCTTCAGGCCTAAAATTCATAAATTACAATTGCAGAGATACATTTGTTTTTCAATATTTTAAATGATAATACATAATAATACTTGGTGTGCTGCTTGTGACGTACGGATTAATGTCCAACAAATTTTGAAGGAAGCCCGTTATATGAGACTGACAAGGTGAGAGAAGAGTCAGGAACATCTCAGGAAGAAGTCTTCAGGATATTTTGTTTGACGAAAATGATAATTATGAGGATCTTTTTAAATTCTTAAAAGATATTAGACTTTTCTATTATATATATTCACCTTTCTAAACTGTTAACAATTTGAATAATCCAATACATATATATATATATATATATATATATGTATTGGATTATTCAAATTGTTAACAGTTTAGAAAGGTGAATGGGTAGAAACCACTGGAAATAAACTGAGAGCGATTATTCATTGGCTGTAAAAAAATTATTGTAAAGGAGATTTGGAATGAGGCGCGGAATGACCGATGACGTCGTAGCGCCCTATCTATCTATATTATAATAATAATAATAATATAAATATTTTCTAAATAAATATAATATATGATTTGCGTTTGTCCCCCTCTGCCAGCCCCATGGGTAGGGATATCATAAGGGCAGATTCGGACAGATAATTTCCTGGAAAATCTTTTGAAAATTATGCACTGAAATCTGCGTTTTTAGCTATCCTGAGACGTGAAATATATTATCAAACTTAGCTTGATTTATAAGATTTTTAAATTCAAAAATAAGTATCATGGGGTTAATAAATTACAAAGATCTTTTCTTCAGAAAATCTAAATCATTGGATCAGATCTATACAAACAAGACCTGCATCATGACCTGGTGCCTGGTAATCATTGTACACTGACCTGTAAATGGTTGATAACTATAAGGCAATTTTGGGAAATAAATAAATAAAGCCCGCGGCTTCGAAAAGACCGTGGCATCTAAAATCCTACGGCCTCCTAAAGCCAAAGGCATCTAAAACTCGCAGCCTCTTAAAGCCTACGGACTTTAAAAGTCCGAGGCCCCAAAAAGGCAGCGGCCTCTGGGGAAATTCCCGATTCTCCAGATTGGCCAATCCGGCCCTAAGGGCCACCGTAATAGTCATCAATTCTGGCGGCTGCCACCTGGCCGATATCATTTTCTCGACTTAATGGCAAAAAATTAAGATATCAAATAAATACAATCCAAAATCAAAACTAAAGTTTTTCATTTATAAAAAAAATCAAAGAATATCGAGTGACAACTTTTGCGCCACCTATAATTTTCTTCTGTAGCTATATACTCACTTGTCTTTTCATTTTTACGATTGTAGACTTAAGAATGGTCCTATATCTGACAGAAACGTTGACTTTAATTAATAAAAGCCTGCAATTGCTGTTATTTCGAACTTTACTACACCTCACATTAGGATCTCGCAATTAATATGGGCTCCGAGATTAGAAATAGAGATGAGGGTGATCGACTTACCCGCAGATCCAAGAATGGCGACGTTTCCCGGCCGGTGTGGAGCCCCCTGATGCAGCTGAACCCAAAGAAGGAACAGCTAAAAGGGCTTTGGGCCTTTCTGCGGGACCCGGGAGCTGTAGATTGGTGGCCATGGCAGATGGACAGCAGTAAGAGCGCACGGTGGGCAGTAGTCTTTCGTCCGTCACTTATTGCCGCCCACCGCCGCCGCCGTTTTACACTTATTGCCAAAATACTTGCAACTATCACTTAACTGTGCCTCCTGCTGCTGCTGACATTATCTCTCTTTTGTAACACACACACAAAGAAAATGTCACATTTAAAAACAGACGGCGGCGACGATAACGCGATGTCTTCGATCACTATTACACACAAACAAGGGTTGATGTTAAAAAAAAAAATTATTTCCTTTTTTTCAAAGGAACCGATATCAAAATTAAACTAATCAACGTTTCGAGCTTTACTCAAGACTTTATAGTTTAATTCCGATAGAGGTTACCCTTTTCAACTTTAAACAACCGGTCAGGTCCGGTAACAAACCATTTTTTGAAACATTATTCTTTGCAGAATTCAGTTTTGATCCGTAATTAGAAATAATGCTGTAGGTCAATAGCACTAACTTCAATAAAGGACACGACGTTTCGTTAGATATTTCTGTAAACATCTTCATTTCAATAAATATTACCTGATGATGATTGCAGAAATAAAGGCAACAACATTGTATTTACTTTATTGTAGCAAGTAATATTTTACTTTGCTTTATATGAGGCATGTAGTTCCAATACCGATTCAATTCATTTTTGAAAATTAAAAAAAAAAAAAAACGTTTCCCACTGAAGCACACTATTTTTAGACATTTTATTGGAATCATTGTTGATAAGATGGGAGGTCCTTGAGTGTTTTAATTTTTTTGAATCATCAGTTTTTCTGAAATTCAAATTTGAATTTTGGATTGAGCCGGTTTTGTTGTAATTAAGATGAGTTTTGGAATGAAAATAATGGACTAAAAATTTGAAATAAATACAGATGGCCTTAGATGTTGAAAAAGAACTTAATCAAATTAAAAATAAAAACTACATCAAATTTTGATGTAATTTTCACCCGTTATTTATAATATAGGATTTATTAAGTATTTAAACATTTTATTAAATACAACACACACAAATATTGCTTTCAATATTTTTATAAAAGAATATTCTATTCAGAAATTGCACGTGATATGACACCGAACATTAAAATAAAATATGGATGTTGAGTATCAAAATAAAACATTAAAATATTGAATTAAGAATGCCACATATGTTCACTAACCGATCGATTGGTGTGTTATGTGTAGGTTTTAAAAGAAAGAAGAAAGTCAATCAATGTGAATATTACAAACTATATTACCATCGGATACTAAGTATTGTAAGAAAAAAATCGAAGTCGTCCAGCGAGAATCGATTCTAATCGACTTGCAAGAGTTTCAAATCGATTCTAAAAAGTCGATTATTTTCGGCAAAAGACCAATTCTTGACTAAAGTCAGAATCCAATTTTTCATCCCTAGACTGATGGAGTGGATCATGAACTTGCAAAAAATGGAAAAAAAGTGTATTTCGGAAAATCATGGATTGAGTTGGTTTTGGAATTACATACCTCATGTAAAAGCACGATTAATGTCAAAAATATATTTTTATATGTAATAACTCTAATGAAACAGATTTTTCCATAAAGGAGTTTAATATTTTTAAAGATTTTAAAAATAATAGTAAATTTTTTATTTTAACTTCGAGGGAAACAACTCAGTTAGTACTGGTGAATCGTCATCCACTGGTCGTCTGGGGGCAGTGTCGTCGATTAATGATGATCTTGGTCTTTTGGAGGAATTGGGAAACCTCAATCAAGTAAAATTCAATTCGCAAAAAACTAAATGTTATCTAATTTCTAGACAAAAAAATAGGATTTGCCCTCCCCTTATTTACAGCAATAATAGTCTCGAGTTCATTCATTTTCTGTTCTGGGAGTGACAATTCGCGCAATACAACGACCTCTCCTGGAGCAACCACTTCTCTTCTGTGGTTAAATTTAACGGAAGGAAATTAGGTTTCTTATACAAAACGAAGCGTTACTTTTCCTCCCAACAACTCCTAATCCTCTATAAAGCCCAAATTCGGCCGTGTCTTGAATAGGGGGCGTCGAAAGACGCTCTCTACTCCTTGGACGCCATACAGAGGCGTGCAATTAGACTGACCGGCGATTCTACCCTCACCGCATCCCTACAGTCACTAGATCATAGAAGAAGCGTGTCTGCACTATCTCTCTTCTACAGGTATTACCATGGTCAATGCTGTGCCGAATTAAAATCAATTATCCCACCCAATGCAACATATACACGGAACACAAGAGAGGCATCTTCCCAGCATCCCTATGCTGTTCAGATCACGACTAACAGAACTAGTCAATTTCATTCTTCCTTTGTCCCGTGATTGGAACAAGCTCCCTGCGTCTATCTTCCCCAAAACCTACAATCTTCAGACTTTCAAGTCTAACCTCAACAGGCATCTTCTCAGTTCCCGCAGTTGAGTTTCCCCTTTATGCTTCTCCTCTTGTTTTTATTTTCTTCCTGGCTGCAGGTTACCACTGGTCATTATAGGTCTTCGGACCTTATGCACCCATTCCAAAAAAAAAAAAAAATGTTTGTTTGCCGGATCTGATTTTGTTGTGACTGTTTCTACATTAGTTGCAAAAGGAAATCAATTCAGAGTTAGCTTAAATCGAAATTAATCTCTCAATGCTTGAAACGTGTTATCTAGACTAGACTCTATCATCAGTAAAGGCGAAACGTTTCGCATTACTGACAGTTCAATTTCTGTTTTTGAAGGGACACATATAGCCTCATCACGACCGCTAAGAAACTTTTTGGACATTATTAAAAAAAAAAATTTTCTTCAGAATTTAAGGGGGCTAGGGAGCGAAGTGGTTACGCATGTTTTTCCCGATAAGATGGCATTGTGTGTCATAAAAAGTATGTCCAAAATCTCAAGTAATTCAAAATTTTGCCAAGAGATGTCAAAATTGTAGCTAATAATATTTAATGCATTTGGTTGATTTTCATTGATCTTTTAACAATAAATACTTTATAAATGTTATTATATATTATGTATCTTTTTTAAAAGCATAAAAATATATAAATATAGGTCAGATATACGCTATTAAGAGTTCGGCTGTTAGACTAGCCTGCCATCTATTGCAAGAATGCTGAATTAATTTGACAGTTGATTTTTAAATGAATCATCAGCGCTTATATTAAATTTGTCTTATTTAATATGTGATTAATAATAACAATAAATTCATTTTTAAATTAAAAAAAATTAAAGATTATTGGGGCAGATTGTTTTTTTGTATTTGCTTGATAACAAAAAAATTAATTACGATAATTTTTTAATAAGTCATTAAACAAATTATAGCTCGATGTCCCAATAATCTCTTATGAATTTAATTCATTAAAAAAAAAACACATTGAAAAATTCCTTATAATAGTCTAGTTTTTTTTAAAGTACGTTTACACGTCGCTCCTGAACCCCCTTAAAACAAAAATAAAGCAACACATGATGATAACCGAAACGTCGAAACTATTTAATTAGATTTTGTATATCAAATGAAACTTATTTATTTATTTTCCTTTTTTTTTTTTTAATAAAATAACATTAGTCTAATATTATTAAAATTTTGTTAACTTTTAAATATTCATGGATTATAGAGATAATCTCAGTAAACGTACGAACGAAGGGAGCGCCCCCCCCCCCCCCTCTCCCAGTCATCCAATCTTGATTAAAGAGCGAAAGAATGAATGAATGAATGGGTATCCATGTCAGCAAAGGCTTAAGAAAATATCAAACGAGTTGTTATTATTACGTAGTGAAATGAAGAGAAGAACATTCAAAGGACTCTCTCTATTCAATAGCGCTGTCCCGTGTCCCGTGCGGGAGATATTAAAAAAAAAAGAAAGAAAAAGTTTTGGTACTACTAGCTATGCCGCCTGCCTTTGAGCGGCTTCTTGCCTAGTCAGGAGAGGCCAACATGTCTTTGACTCTCTTCTTATATTCTTTGAATTTTATTTAATTATTTCCTAATTCACAAACTTGAATTTCTTTCAAATACATTTCCTATGAAAGAAATTGTAACTCTAACAATTTGTAAGTCGGAATTTTTGAACAAACTAGCCGCGTCGCCCCCCTGGACACCCCTCCAGCTAGCTCGGGCCCGCCTGCGGCGGACCTTCGTCCTTTCTTCTTCATTATGATAAGAAATTTATTATTCGATTCCAATCCAGTGCCTGCTTGAGGATTTGCTTACATACATGGAATACACAAATGAAAAGAATACATAAATATTTCACTATACATTTCCTATGGGAGAAATCGTAACTTTAAGAATTAATAACTCAAAAAGTTATAGGAATTTCGGGATGAAAATAATTTTCCTGTAATTCCGAAAGGTCCTCTTTATGCATATAAAATTTCATTTCAAAATTCCAACGGGAAGTTGCCTAAGTAGAGCTTGACAGACAGACAGAGAGACGGACGGACATTAGCGAATTATATATATAGATTTATTGCGCGTCAAAAAAAAAAAAAAAAAAAACGTAACATTTTGTTTCTTCTTAAAAAGACCTATTCTGATTTACTTTAATGATACTCTAATTTAAGAAACATTTAATATGAAATATCTTCTACATTTCTAAGTAAATTTAACACAAATACAAATAATTTTAATCAATTTAATACAATTTAAATAAAATAAAGACAAATATGTCGATTTTCGATTTGAGTTTGACAAATCAACATAATCTCGATATGTTTTGTTCGATTTTAATGAAAATTTTTGTTTTTATTTCTAATAAAATATACAGAAATGGAAAGATTATTTTAAAATTTTAGAAATTTAGCGTAAAATTATTTTAAAATTTTAGAAATTTAGCGTAAATAAAAATAATTTCGACATTTTTGTCTTTGTTTTATTTAAATTGTAATTATTTATTTAAGTGATATAGATTTGTTGTAAATTTACTTAGAAATGTATCAGATATTTCATATAAAATAAAAATAAAATACACGATCATTTACCTACAAAATGTTACCTTTTTTTGAACAGTGATTAATTTTCCTGTAAACTATAAAATTGTTTTTGGGTTCAGTGCGATCACACCAGATTTCCTGTCCAATTTTAGTCTCTGGTATTATATTAGAACCTGATAATCATATATTGGGAAACAAAATTTGTTTTGAAATACTAAATTTACAAATGATAAATGTAAATGTAAAATGTAAATGATAACTACTCTGCATTTATCTACTAAATTTACAAATTTATACGTTCAAATATTTACAACAAAAAAACATTTTAAAAATTCCTTTGAAAAATAGTGTATGTATTGTAATTTTACATACATTGTATAATAATTTTCGTTAAAAATTGTACTTTTTTCGAAAGCAGTGTGGAAATTCTAAAATTACCACACATTTTCATTCTAATTTTCAAAGGGCTTTCTAAAATTACAATACATTTGTAAATGGTTTTTGCAATGACTTGGTAAATTTAGTATGTTTTTGTTTAAGAAATTTGCTTCCTACACAATTGTAAAATCAACAGAAATTTTTTTACAGCGTAAGAATAAAGTTTATTTTTGTAAATCAAAGTATTTGGAATGCCGTAAATGTGTATTATGTGTGTGGTAAAAAAATTTCAAACAATGAGGTTAAAATTTCATATTTAAATTTCATAATTAAATTTCATAATCAAAATTTCATAATTAAATTGACTACCCTGTTCACATACAACACGAAGAATTTGATAGCCGAAAAGTACTAGTACTTTACTGATGTACTTTTTTTTAGTTTTTACATTCTCTTACCTCTATATATGTTAATATATAGAGAGAAAAAGTATTGGATTCATGTCAAAAATTCGATGTCGGGATTTTGACGGATATACACGTTTTGAGGCCCCCTGAATCCAAAAAAGTGGATTTCGCGACATGGTCTGTCTGTGGGTGTGTGTGTGTTCAATTTAAAGCATGAAGGAATTGAGCTAGAAGGTTGAAATTTTATATTTAAGTTTTGTATTCTCCTGGGCTGTGAAAATAAGCTTTTAAACAAAATCGGCCAAAAAGTACTTATACTTTACTGATGTGGTTTTTCAGTTTTTTTTTTTTTATTTTCTCAAAATTCGCTCCAACGATTTTTTTTAAATTAATAAACTATTTTTTAGATTCTCTTTAAAATGTATGTTCTCATTTTGCCGTTGAAATCTTTTGAAGGCCACTTTGCTCTTGTACTTCATAGGAAAGATAGGAGAAATGGTAACAAAATATAAATATTCTCCTCTGATTATAAATTTGGCTTCTAAGTTTCTGATGGCGCTATCAGAAATTAAATATAGAACGATTCAAAAAAAAATCTGGTGTGACAATACACTTTTCGGATTCTGAAGAAGTTTTGTGCTGTGAAGTTAATCACAGCCCTGTGGGTATAATAACTGCTCGACAAAGTTAGTCCGACTTTATCCAACCCCCAAGAATTTCTATAAACTTTAATTTATTATGAAACGTGACGAGAGAGAGTTTTTTTTTTTTAGATCTCTTGAGTAAAGTTGGTAAATATTGAATTCAATTTTGATTTGTTGACTAAAAAAAAAAAAAAAAAAAAAAAAGTTTTTTGTTTATAGAAGATGAGGCGATCAAATTAGAAGAAATTTTATTTATTTTTTAAATTAAAAAAAAAAATCTATATTCATTGCACACTCGCTGGCTGGTATTTTGTTTAATGGAACAATTTTTTTTTATTTCCAGGTGTTCTGTTGTTATTTTTTTGTCTATTTGTTCTGAGATTTAACAACAACAAATGGATTGAAAAAGAGAGAGAGAGAGAGAGCAGCCCAGGAGGATCTTCTAAAAATATTTACGTTTTAAAAGATATGAACGAAAATAGCGAGAGCTCTGATTAAAGGAGTTATCTGACATATGGGAGCTCTTCAAGTTGACGCTACACAATCCTGCATCAATTCTTCATATACAACATTTGTATCTAATTTTGTTAAAAAAAATCTGTAATTATTGGGGCTCGGATTTCGCCCTATTTGCCTTTTTTAATTTATGGCTTAAAATTTAGGCCAATATGATATGTATACGTTTCATGAAATTCTGAATAAAATAAGAGGCATTTGTTAGTGCCTATAATGCATATTTTGGCCGATTCGGGGTTTTAGTGCCTATTTCATCTATAAATGCCTTTTTTAGTGCCTATTTTAAGTTCAAATAGTCAATTTCAATTTTTTACGAGCTATACATAGCCTAAATTTAAAATTTTTTTGAATTATCAAGAAAATATTTCAAGGGGGGGGGGGGGTAAAGGGGGTAATTACCCCTCCCCTCCCGAGATTTGAAAAAAAATTCTTAAAAAAAAATTATTTTTAATGTAAAATTTTAAAAATTAGTACTTAAAAATTTGATTTGTATTTATATTCTGGCAAACAAGTACAGAATTACCGAAATTAAGAAAAAATTGTGTGCTATGCGACCAGTCACACCAAATTACCAAAAATGAGACATCAATTTTTTAAATTTTTTTATATTATTTCTTAAATGATACCTTTTAAGTGCCTTTTTTAGTGCCTATTTTTACAATAAATGCCTTTTTAAGTGCCTATTTTAATAATTTTTAGTGCTTAGTTGCCTGCCTATTTTAAAGATTTTTAGTGCCTATAAATCCGAGCCCTAGTTATGACTTAACGCACAAAACTTTCTCTTACCCTTCGGTAAGAGAAAGTTGTGCACCGTGCTGGTCACACCAGATTTTTTGTGTCGAGATATATTTAGTTTCCGATAGCACCTTAGTTTCAAACTTGCATTTTAAATGTTGACTGCTTGAAATAAACTATGGTTATTTTTCAAAATTTTAATCTCATATTTGGACATTTTATACACAATAGAGAATCGTAAATAAATACAAAATTTCATAAGAATTGAAAAAACTTTTTAAAGAGCATCTAAAAAATAATTTACTGACTCTCTCTATATAATAACATATATAGAGGCCCTTGGGCTTGTCGTAGTTGGTAGCACCCCTGCCTTGTATTCCAAGGGTCGAGGGTTCGGATCCCAGTCAGTTCGATGATTTTATTTAAGCCATTTGAATACCAAATACTTAAATAATAACGGTTATCGTATAAAGTCTTAAATGGTCCAAATTGCCGAAAAGATTTTGTTGTGGAATATATATTAAATATTTGAACAATATTGACAAAGGCATCTTTTTGTGTACGAGAAGAGCTCTCTATGCGTTATTTGTGAGTGTGAGTGTGAATGGGAAAAAAAGCGTGAGTGTTAAAAAAAAGCATATATAGAGGTAAGAGAAAGTAAAAGGTCTTCTCTTTTTAATGTTGCTATTTTTTTTGCTGGAAATCTTTCCAAATTTTTTAAATTTTTAGAATAAAAAATCTGGTGTGGTTCGCACATGGTCGCACATATAGGCGTAGCCAGAAATTTTTGATGGGGGGGGGGGAGGGGGGGTTTCAAGAAAATTTTTTCAAACATTTGAAAAATTTAAGATTATTAAGGAAAGTAGAACTGCAGCCAGGAGAATAAAAAAACTATTTTAATTTCTTTTGGTCGACGTTTCGGACGCCAATCGCATCCTTCTTCGGGACCAAAGATTGTTAAAAAACATACATGGATTTTGTTGTGGAATATATAAAATATTTGAACAATATTGTCAAAGGCATCTTTTTGTGTACGTGAAGAGTGAGTTATTTTTTCCAATCTCTTGCCTGCAGATCTACCTTCCTTAAAATTAATAAATAACAGCCATTTTACACTTTTTTAGGATTATTTTAGGGTATTTATAAATCATTTTTTTATTTTATTTTTTTTTTTTTTAGCTAGAGTAAATTATTATATTTTACTTTCTCTTACCCTATATGGAATATAATTTGTATTATAAAGCTTAAATATAAATGGCTTGGGTCCCATGGGGGGGGGGGGGGGTTGAACCCCAAAACCCTTCCCTGGCTACGTCTATGGTCAGCACAGCACACAACTGTCTGTTATCTTTGGTAAAATTTATGCATTATTTAAAAATTAGAATATACAGATTGGCGTCTGAATTGAGTCCGAAATATATGTAATAAATTAAAGTAATGAGAGAGGTTGGTTTTATCTCCTTATCTTCCCAATATGTTAAAAACATTCAACTTAATGCATTATTCTCCATGTATGTAATATGCAGGGCATTTGCATAAGAATCCTAGCTATAGGTATAAAGCAGGGGTGGGCAAATACTTTTAAGCGCGGGCCAAAATGAAATTTTCAATGTCTCCCGGGCCGCAGGACTATACCGCGTACGCTTTCCACACCCGAATGTTTTGGGTGGAGTTTTTTCCCTGCCCAAGAAGTTTTTTTAGGCAAAAACACTCTAAGTATCATTTTAAAGCATTTGGACAAAGAAATTTGACAGTTAATAATAGATAATAGTAATAATAAATTGTCTTACTTGGGTGTACATGCGAACAATTTTTGCCCAGTAAAATATGTCACGTAATTTTTAAAGAAATATGATCCATTATATTAAATTAATGGTCATTAAATAAATCAGTTAATGAAAGATTATAATCGAACAGACCTAGTATGTTGCGTACATAAAAGTAGTGATATGGTTACGGCTCTTCGAAATTATAATACTCTATTATTTATATATTTGATTATTTATACTGTTGATTTCAACAATATCGCATAAAAGGGATTTTTCAACGGGCCGGATAAAGTAAGCAAAAGGGCCGGATCCGGCCCGCGGGCCGGCTTTTGCCCACCCCTGGTATAAAGCGTTAAGGGGGCACGGGAGCGAAGTGTTTACGCATGTTTTTCCCGATAAGATGGCGTAGTGTGTCATAAAAAGTATGCCCAAAATATCAAGTAATTCAAAAATTTGCCAAGAGATGTCAGAATAGTAGCTAATAATATTTAATGCATTTGGTTGATTTTCCTTGATCTTTAAACAATAAATACTTTATAAATGTTATTATATATTATGTATCTTTTATAAAAGGATAAAAATATATATAGGCCAGATATAGGCTAATACTATATCGTCTGTTAGACTAGCCTGCCATCTATTGCAAGAATGCTGAACTAATTTGACAGTTGATTTGTAAATAAATCATCTAAGCTTATTTTAAAAATTTCTTAATTAATATGTGATTAATAATAACTAGGAACCGACCGAATATTCGGTTTCGGTTACGGTTTCGGCCGAAACTAAGGTTGAGGCCGAATATTCGGTTTCGGTTTCGGTTTCGGCTGAAAATCTTGTTTCGGTCGGACCCTAATAATAACAATAAATTCATTTTTATATTTAAAAAAAATTAAAGATTATTGGGACAAATTGTTTTTTTGTATTTGCTTGATAACAAAAAATTAATTACGATAATTTTTTAATAATTCATTAAAAAAATTATAGCTCGATGTCCCAATAATCTCTTATGAATTTAATTCATTAAAAAAAAACCGCATTGAAAAATTCCTTATAATAGTCTAGTTTTTTTTTAAGTACGTTTAGACGTCGCTCCTGAACCCCCTTAAATTCTACATCAAAATTATTGAGGAGTCAAAATTATAATAGAGATTTTAAAAAGTTGACTTTCAGAAATGATTAATCGATTCCGAGAATCTCAAAATATCAAAATCGAAAATCGACTTTTCCAGCTCATTTTCCCTCCATAATATAAAATATGACATTTGAAATTTTAAAGATATTTACAAAATATGAGTAAAATTTCCCAAATGATCGACAAAGTTAAACACCGATGGTAGTATTTGAATATTTGAATCTGAAACTATAAAAAAAATGAATATTCTTTGTCGGCGACCTTGACAAGGGGCCAATGGTAATTAAGAGAATTAATTACCCTTGACCTCTTGCGAAGGTAAGAAAAAAAGATCATCTTCATTATGAAATATCAGAGTGTGGCAAGTACCGCCTATTTCGAAAAAATTCTACGCTAAAACAATAATTGTGAGATTTAATTATATTTAATTATCCACATGTAACGCATCAACTCGGAAACTAATTAACGGATTTTCTTTAAGTGTAAATTAAAAAAAAAAAAAAAATATTAAGACTAGACGTCTTAAAAATAAAAAAGATCAGACAAACAAAGATGGACCTCAATTGGGGATCTAAAAAAAAAATTAATGAATAAATCAAAAGTAAATAAATAAATTGAATGCCAGCAGCACGGATCAAGTTCAAGGACACTTTCAAGTTGAAGTCAAACTTCACTTAAAGTTATTATTAAATAGAATTCGCTTTCTAAGAAGAGCTAATTTCATATTCCATTAATCAGATAATATTTCATTACAACGAACGGTAAATAAACAAATAAAAAAAAAAAACCTTTGCCGATCGCTTATAATTATTTTTTGATTAATCTTTTAGTTATCATGGGCCTCTCTCTCTCTCTCTCTCGTCTATCTGTTTCTAAATCAGAAAGTTTTTTAAACTTTAATTAATCCAGGTAAGAAACGTAAATTGTATTCGAATTTCGTGAAACTTTTTTTGGATCGTAGGCGTTTAACTGAAAATTTTCAGAAAATTATTCAATTAAGGGTATTAAAATCGCGTTGTTAATCTTAACTTAATAATTGGAAAATGGGATATCAATAGACGCATGTTAAAAACTGAGATCAATATTTATTTAGTATTTGAATCATTTTAAAAATTATATTTTATCAATTTAAAAATTGAATAATTAAATCACACAATTATTTTTTTATAATTCGTCATATTTATTAATTTTCAACTTTCTTATTTTTATCAGACAAATTCGAAGTAAATCTAATTCAAAAAAAAAATGTAAGTACCTCCACACAAAATTAAAAATCTGGTGTGACTGGCGCACAGCACACAACTTTCTCTAACACCGGTAATCGAAAGTTGTGTTCTGTGCTTGTCACACCAGATTTTTTGTGTCGACATATATTTAGTTCCCGACAGTACGGAACATATGAATCCAGATGTAAAATTTATAAGTATGGGAAAATATTTATATTTTGTTACCATGGCAACCATTTCTCCTATCTTCCCTATGAAATACAAGAGTAAAGTGGTCTTCAGAAGATTTCAATCGCAAAATGAGAATATACATTTTAAAGAGCATCTAAAAAATAATTGATTTTTGAATTTAAAAAAAAATCGTTGAAGCAAATTTTGAGAAAATCGAAAAAAAAAAACTGAAAAAAGTACATCAGTAAAGTACTTGTACTCTTTGGCCGATTTTGATTAAAAGCTTATTTTTCTGGTCCAGGAGGGTGTTTAACTTAAATATAAAATTTCAGCCTCATAGCTCAATTCCTTCATGCTTAAAACTGAACACAGACACACCCACAGACAGACCATGTCGCGAAAACCACTTTTTTTGGCTTCAGGGGACCTCAAAACGTGAAGATCCATCAAAATCTCGACATCGAATTTTTGACATGAATCCAATACTTTCTCTCTCTATATATTACATATATACATAGGTAAGAGAAAGTAAAAATAGAACACCACACTCTACACTGGCAGCCTACAGTACGGTACTTAGGTGCACACCTAGACAGAAGAAACAACTGGAACTCACATCTCAACAAAGCTAAAACAAAAGCCCGGCAATCAATCAGCGTCCTCTGGCCACTGCTCAACCGACGGAGCGCCCTTTCAATAGACAGCAAACTAATGCTATACAAAATGATCATACGACCCGTATTAACATACGCAGCCCCAATCTGGTTCCCTCAAATAGCCCGGTCCAACATCCTACAGCTTGAAAGGATTCAATCAAAAATCCTCCGAATTATTGCAGACCCCCCACCCGGCATCAACAACCACATTATAAGAACTGGACTCAACATGGAATCGCTCGAAGAACATCTGGATAAATTAACCCACAAATTCATCACCAGATGCCGAATACATGAAAACCAGCTAATCTCGGAGATCTATACACCAAATTAAAGACATTAAATTTGTATCAATTATTTTATTATCGCTTTATTTTTCATATCACTTTTACATTTTATATATATATATTTACTTAAAAACGATAGGGTTTTTTGATAAACTTTTTCTCTATATATAGAGTAGGGTGGTCGCAAGAAATTGATGTCCGAATATCTTTGGCGGGAACCTCTAGAAAGTTGCCAAATTATGTAAAAATGAGATAGGGAAAGGATGAGCGTGATCGAATAACCCTAAGACCTGCCTCAACGGGCCTGAAGTTTAGTAAAACTTGATGGAGACATATCAAGGGTAGCATTGTCTAAACTTCTAAATCATTTGTGGTATTTAAACCAAGAGCAGGTTGCTTGCTTTTTTTGATAATACTTTAGATCAGTGGTTCCCAACCGGTGTGTCCCGGCACCCAAGGGTCCCGCGAGAATGGCTAAGGGGTGCCGCGAGATATTTAGATGAACAAAAAAAAAAAATAATAATAAAGAGGCGGGGAAAAAAAAGTTAGCGATCGTGAATGTTTTTAAACTTGTCACTTTTCTTGACGTTAAGAAGAAATATTAAGGCTAAAATAATTCCTTTTAATCCCTCCATATTTAATTCATAGCCCTTCGATTAACGAAAAGAGGTACTTATGTTAATAAGTAGGGGCTCCCCCAAAAAGCGGCACGGGGTGGGGGAAAACGGAGGTCATATTTGGATTCAGGAGGTCATTTTACTTAAGAATCTGATGAAATTATTTCGGAACTCGAAAAAAAATTTCATTACCCCTATTAGTGTTATTTGAAAATCAATGTGATGTGCCTCTTAACCATATTCGATTTTTTGCCCATACCATGAAAACCGTTAGTTTTACTAATAAATGTTAAAGGACTTTTTTTTTAGTAAATTTAATGCTCTTCAAAAAATTACTGATGAACTTTTTTGTTGGACTAACCGTTTAGGAGTTACAGATGTTAATAGTCAAATTTAGGGGAATCGATGAACTTTAGGGCCGATGAGGCAGGTCTTATCGTTATCCGATCGAGCTCAAACTTTCACAATCTACTTTTTACACCAATTGTCAACTTTTAAGAGGTTCCCGCCGAAAATACAGCCAAAAAAAATTTCTCCCCTTATACCTTGCAACCACCCATGTTTCCAAGCAATGGGGAACAATGGGATGAAAGCAAAACAGGAAGCCTGATAGGGAACCGAGGTGTTCGAAGTCAGAAAACATATGTAAACGCAAATGTAAATTAAAAGAGAAATAAAGATTTTGTAATTGTAAATTGTCTTATTTTTATCGTCACGGCTTTTGACGTCACTGCTTGTAACGCGACATGCTGATAGAAAAGCGAAAAAAATTTGAGGCCATCAAATAAAAGTTCCACTTTAAAAAAGAAGGTAAAGTTATATGGGAGACAAAAATGGCTGGAGGTCTAATGCCAACATCCTTTTTTAAATAATTAAAAATAGATTTCAAATATAATATTTTTGATCATTTTTTCCACTAGATTTTATCAAAAAGAGCGAAATTTGACGCTCTATAATTTTCCCTAACATGATAATTTATTAATTATTTACCAAAAGTCAAAAAATTATTTTATTATTAAGTCCATTCCCAGGTCGATTTTTTTTTTTTTAACACTCACACTTTTTTTACCAACTAGACCAAGCCCGGGGGAGGTCGAAAAAATCAATTTGTCTCAAGGAGGTGGTGTTTAAATGAATTATCGGTAATTTCGAACGTTAAATTTTAATTAGGTAGAGCCTTGTTTGAAAAGGATGGAATTTTTTCAATCAATGCTCAAATAGACTGTTCATTAGCCAGTCGTTTAAGATAGCAAGTTGTGTTTGTGCTTAAGATTGGACAAAATTGCACACCCTGGAGTCGAACCAGGACCTCCACGCTTTCGTGGCGGGTGGACTAATGTTGGGTAGCCAGGGGCGACCCTCCCCTCCGGGTGTAATCGAGTTTCCAATAACCCCAAAGAAGAGACCTACAGTACAAAGCAGTAGAGTTGAAATTCGATTAACCGAATTAATGGACAATACCAAGGCCGGCCGGATAATAATATACAAAAACTCCTAAAAACTCCTTCAAAAGGATTCATAATTTTAGGACTTGTTTAGTAAAAAAAATAAAAATGGCGGTCATTTAAATGAATTAAGATGGAACAGGAGCGAAGGTGTTACGCATGTTTTTCCCGATAAGATAGCGTTGTGTGTCATAAAAAGTATGCCCAAAAAATCAAGTAATTCAAAAATTTGCCGAGAGAGGTCAGAATGGTAGCTAATAATATTTAATGCATTTGGTTGATTTTCATTGATCTTTTAACAATATTACAGGAGTGTAGTAAAGAGATTGGAAGGAGACCTAACTGAGGTAAATAAGTACTTTAATAAGTGGCGGCTCTCCTTAAATCAAGAAAAAACAGAAGCTATCATGTTAAGTTCACGCAGAAGACATCTGAAAAGGAAAATTAAATTTGGGTCCTCCCAACTAGATTGGTCGTCCTCAGTTAGATATTTGGGAGTTCACCTGGATAGAAGACTAAAGTTTGGAACTCATATTAGAAAAGCCGCTGCCAGCGCAAAAGTTGCTGCCAAACTGCTGTGGCCTTTAAACCGGCCAAATAGTCCCCTCGGAATAGATGAAAAATTGATTCTGTACAAGGCAATGGTGCGCCCTCGGTTAACATATGGAGTTCCTGTGTGGTGGGGGCGTGCCGCCAAAAGTAATATTTTACTTCTGGAGAGGGTAGAGAACAAAACTCTCAGATATCTGGCTAACCCACCACCTGGGATCAACAATTTCATAATTAGAGTCGGTCTGGAGGCAGAGTGGCTACAAGATACTATGCGGAGGCTAGTGGATACGTTTTACCGGAAGAGTGCAACCAGCAGCAATGAATTAGTGAGGAATCTAAAGAGAAGAAGTCTATTGTGACATTACATTAGCCCATCTATACTATTATATAAAAGACAATCTCTGTCTGTCTGTCTGTCTGTCTGTCTGTCTGTCTGTCTGTCTGTCTGTCTGTCTGTTTGTAACGCATAGACTCCGAAACTACTGGACCGATTTTCATGGAGTTTTTTTTAATGGGTAGGGAATTTTCCGGGGGTGGTTTTAGGCTATCATTATATCGAATTAGGGGTAGGGAACCCCCCTTTTTGGGGGTTATCAATTACCCCATAGCAAAGCATTGGAAAACAGGATCTAACTCGCTTTATGAAAAATATATTTATCAAATCTTTAAAATGAAAAATAAAAACTCTTCCTCCCCCTAACAATTCGACATTTGAAAAGATTTTTCCGCTCTGCGCCCCCACCCCCCCACCCCTAAAATTTTATTTTTTTTATTTTTCATTCGATTTTAATAAAATTTAAAATGTTGCTTTCTTAGGGTGTAAATAATTGAAAAATGGTATTTTAGACCCCAGAAAGTTCAATTACCCCACTGACCCCCCTGAAATTTATTTTTCATTCGATTTTAATAAAATTTAAAATGTTGCTTTCTTAGGATGTAAATAATTGAAAAATGGTATTTTAGACCCCAGAAAGTTCAATTACCCCACTGACCCCCCTGAAATTTATTTTTCATTCGATTTTAATAAAATTTAAAATGTTGCTTTCTTAGGGTGTAAATAATTGAAAAATGGTATTTTAGACCCCAGAAAGTTCAATTACCCCACTGACCCCCCTGAAATTTATTTTTCATTCGATTTTAATAAAATTTAAAATGTTGCTTTCTTAGGGTGTAAATAATTGAAAAATGGTATTTTAGACCCCAGAAAGTTCAATTACCCCACTGACCCCCCCTGAAATTTATTTTTCATTCGATTTTAATAAAATTTAAAATGTTGCTTTCTTAGGGTGTAAATAATTGAAAAATGGTATTTTAGACCCCAGAAAGTTCAATTACCCCACTGACCCCCCTGAAATTTATTTTTCATTCGATTTTAATAAAATTTAAAATGTTGCTTTCTTAGGGTGTAAATAATTGAAAAATGGTATTTTAGACCCCAGAAAGTTCAATTACCCCACTGACCCCCCTGAAATTTATTTTTCATTCGATTTTAATAAAATTTAAAATGTTGCTTTCTTATGATGTAAATAATTGAAAAATGGTATTTTAGACCCCAGAAAGTTCAATTACCCCACTGACCCCCCTGAAATTTATTTTTCATTCGATTTTAATAAAATTTAAAATGACGCTTTCTTAGGGTGTAAATAATTGAAAAATGGTATTTTATACCCCAGAAAGTTCAATTACCCCACTGACCCCCCTGAAATTTATTTTTCATTCGATTTTAATAAAATTTAAAATGTTGCTTTCTTAGGGTGTAAATAATTGAAAAATGGTATTTTAGACCCCAGAAAGTTCAATTACCCCACTGACCCCCCCTGAAATTTATTTTTCATTCGATTTTAATAAAATGTAAAATGACGCTTTCTTAGGGTGTAAATAA
Organism: Euborellia annulipes; assembly: GCA_023213315.1. Taxonomy (NCBI): domain Eukaryota; kingdom Metazoa; phylum Arthropoda; class Insecta; order Dermaptera; family Anisolabididae; genus Euborellia; species Euborellia annulipes. The sequence continues at coordinate 2,606 of JAKCPI010015025.1, read as the reverse complement.
TTGAAAAATGGTATTTTAGACCCCAGAAAGTTCAATTACCCCCCTGACCCCCCTAAAATTTATTTTTCATTCGATTTTAATAAAATTTAAAATGACGCTTTCTTAGGGTGTAAATAATTGAAAAATGGTATTTTAGACCCTAGAAAGTTCAATTACCCCACTGACCCCCCTGAAATTTATTTTTCATTCGATTTTAATAAAATTTAAAATGACGCTTTCTTAGGGTGTAAATAATTGAAAAATGGTATTTTAGACCCCAGAAAGTTCAATCACCCCCTGACCCCCCTGAAATTTATTTTTCATTCGATTTTAATAAAATTTAAAATGTTGCTTTCTTAGGGTGTAAATAATTGAAAAATGGTATTTTAGACCCCAGAAAGTTCAATTACCCCACTGACCCCCCTGAAATTTATTTTTCATTCGATTTTAATAAAATTTAAAATGACGCTTTCTTAGGGTGTAAATAATTGAAAAATGGTATTTTAGACATCAGAAAGTTCAATCACCCCCCTGACCCCCCTGAAATTTATTTTTCATTCGATTTTAATAAAATTTAAAATTACGCTTCCTTAGGGTGTAAATAATTGAAAAATATATTAATCAAATATTTAAAATAAAAAATAAAAACTCTTTTTCATAATTAATTAAAATACATTTATCTGGACAACTCTTAGTCACATCCCGAGACGCCGCCCGCCAGGGCCTAGCGGGGTAGGGTTGCCGAAGGCAACCCTACCGCAGCTAGTTACATATACTTTTATTTATTTATTATTCACTTTTTTATTTTTTTTTTATTCATCTATACTTATCTATACTATTATATAAAAGACAATCTCTGTCTGTCTGTCTGTCTGTCTGTCTGTCTGTCTGTCTGTCTGTCTGTCTGTTTGTAACGCATAGACTCCGAAACTACTGGACCGATTTTCATGGAGTTTTTTTTAATGGGTAGGGAATTTTCCGGGGGTGGTTTTAGGCTATCATTATATCGAATTAGGGGTAGGGAACCCCCCCTTTTTGGGGGTTATCAATTACCCCATAGCAAAGCATTGGAAAACAGGATCTAACTCGCTTTACGGAAAATATATTTATCAAATCTTTAAAATGAAAAATAAAAACTCTTCCTCCCCCTAACAATTCGACATTTGAAAAGATTTTTCCGCTCTGCGCCCCCCCCCACCCCCTATAATTATTATTTTTTTTATTTTTCATTCGATTTTAATAAAATTTAAAATGTGGCTTTCTTAAGGTGTAAATAATTGAAAAATGGTATTTTAGACTTCAGAAAGTCCAATCACCCCCCTGCCCCCCCCTAAAATTTATTTTTCATTCGATTTTAATAAAATTTAAAATGTGGCTTTCTTAGGGTGTAAATAATTGAAAAATGGTATTTTAGACATCAGAAAGTTCAATCACCCCCCTGACCCCCCTAAAATTTATTTTTCATTCGATTTTAATAAAATTTAAAATGTTGCTTTCTTAGGGTGTAAATAATTGAAAAATGGTATTTTAGACCTCAGAAAGTCCAATCACCCCCCTGCCCCCCCTAAAATTTATTTTTCATTCGATTTTAATAAAATTTAAAATGACGCTTTCTTAGGGTGTAAATAATTGAAAAATGGTATTTTAGACATCAGAAAGTTCAATCACCCCCCTGACCCCCCCCTAAAATTTATTTTTCATTCGATTTTAATAAAATTTAAAATGTTGCTTTCTTAGGGTGTAAATAATTGAAAAATGGTATTTTAGACCTCAGAAAGTCCAATCACCCCCCTGCCCCCCCTAAAATTTATTTTTTATTCGATTTTAATAAAATTTAAAATGACGCTTTCTTAGGGTGTAAATAATTGAAAAATGGTATTTTAGACATCAGAAAGTTCAATCACCCCCCTGACCCCCCTAAAATTTATTTTTCATTCGATTTTAATAAAATTTAAAATGTTGCTTTCTTAGGGTGTAAATAATTGAAAAATGGTATTTTAGACCTCAGAAAGTCCAATCACCCCCCTGCCCCCCTAAAATTTATTTTTTATTCGATTTTAATAAAATTTAAAATGACGCTTTCTTAGGGTGTAAATAATTGAAAAATGGTATTTTAGACATCAGAAAGTTCAATCACCCCCCTGACCCCCCTAAAATTTATTTTTCATTCGATTTTAATAAAATTTAAAATGTTGCTTTCTTAGGGTGTAAATAATTGAAAAATGGTATTTTAGACCTCAGAAAGTCCAATCACCCCCCTGCCCCCCCCTAAAATTTATTTTTCATTCGATTTTAATAAAATTTAAAATGTGGCTTTCTTAGGGTGTAAATAATTGAAAAATGGTATTTTAGACTTCAGAAAGTCCAATCACCCCCTGCCCCCCCTAAAATTTATTTTTCATTCGATTTTAATAAAATTTAAAATGTGGCTTTCTTAGGGTGTAAATAATTGAAAAATGGTATTTTAGACCTCAGAAAGTCCAATCACCCCCCTGCCCCCCCTAAAATTTATTTTTCATTCGATTTTAATAAAATTTAAAATGTGGCTTTCTTAGGGTGTAAATAATTGAAAAATGGTATTTTAGACCTCAGAAAGTCCAATCACCCCCCTGCCCCCCCCTAAAATT